>BQNB010005785.1:0-100506 GCA_026074375.1 Tanacetum coccineum | reverse complement strand
AGGATTTTCTTGATGCTTTAATATGCTCCTAAAGCATATTTGTTTTTCTTTTTATGTATGCTTGTGTGTGGTTTACACACATCGACTTAAAAGAATAAAGTATCTCTTGCTTTGATGTTTGCTTGCTCTTGTCATATTTTTCCTTCCCTCTTGCTACATGTATTGTTCTAACTCGGTTTTGTAGCTAAGCAACCATAGCTCGATTCCTTGGTGCCCTCGAACAAGGGGGAACACACATTAAGGGGGAGCATTTATTCCGTCGATTTTACTAGCAATCCTCGATGATGCCTTTTTGATTCTACAAAAAGGGAGAAAAATGACATGAAACTCACTAAATAATTGTTTAAAAATAATTTTACATTTAATGAGTTTAAATTTTGTAATCATCAAAAAGTGGGAGATTGTTGATAAAATATAATGCCTAAAAACATTATTAATATTTTTCACATCTTTACGTTTTGATAATCACAAAATATTAAAACGTTCAATGTAAAATTAAACGTAAACAAGTAATTAGTAGTAAATTTTTATTTCAAAAATTATATTACTTCAAGGTATGAATAAATAAATGCTTAATGCATTTTATGATCAAATTTTTTTATATTCAACCTCACATTTATAAAATGTTGTAAACATTTTTATAAACATTACAAAATATTTTCTACAATTAAAAGAAATGTTTTATTCAAAATAAACATTTTGAAATTCAAATTTTCGGACCTAAAACGGCTAGAAAGTTCTAGAAAATTCTCACCACACAAAAGGACAAAATGGGGAGCGCCCAGTCTAGGGCGGTCCCCTTAATTTTAAGGGGACCGCCCATAGACTGACGCTCTTTCAGTTTGTCCTATAAATACTGGACTTTTCCCCACTATTCTCTCATCTTTTGCACTCATTCTTTCTACTCAAAACAGCCCACATATCCTCTCTAAAATCCTTTGATCATTTAATTATAAAGCTTTGTTTCCAAGTGATCCAAGCTTAATTCATCAAGTGTAAGAGAAGAATACTTCCATCATCAAGTTTTTTTTTTTTTTCTATTTTTTTTTTTTTTTTTTTTTTTTTTTTTTTTTTTTTTTTTTTTTTTTTATTTTTTTTTTTTCTTTTTTTTTCCCTTTGTGTGTTGTTGCAATCTTATTGCATTCTATAAACTTGTAAATCTTTTGTAAATTTTGTAAAGTTGTGTAGTTGCTAGATCTTGGCGATCTTTATAAGTATAGTTAGATTGTGGTGATCTTACCAAGTAGTGTTAGATAGTTGTGATATAAGTAGTGTGGTGAAGTGAAGCCACAAAGTTGTGAAGAAGTCTTGAGGTTGTGAAGAAGTCGTGAAGTTGTGAAGTTGTAAAGTTGTGAAGAAGTCATGAAGTTGTGAAGTCGTGAACAAGTCATGAAGTTGTGTTGTGATAGATTGGTTCTAGCTAAGATTAGAACTCGACATTTAGCTTTGTGTCGTAAATCGGTGTAAGCAACGTTGTGTACGGTTTTCTCCGCCATAAGGGAGTTTGTTGACATAGTGAAGAAAACTCTCGAGTTAGGTGCTCGAGGAGTGGAGTAGGGCGAAGAGGTGCTTCGTTACCGAACCACTATAAATCCTCGTGTTGTGGTTTGATTGTTCTTACTCTTATCTCTTGTCTTACTTTATCATTTCATATACTTATATTGTTCATATTGTGCAAGCATTGAATTCACAAAAAGTCGAATCTAAGTTTTACAAACAAACATAAACCTTAAATTAAAAAGCGGTAAACTATTCAACCCCCCTTCTAGTTTTCCACACAATCTTTGTCATCTAAAAAATTAGTTAGAAACTTACCTAAGCTAAAATATGATAAACATTTTTGTGATGCTTGCATAATTAGGAAGTAAGCTCATGCAAGTCATAAAGCTAAAAAAATGGTTTCCACTAAAAGATGTTTAGAATTATTACATATGGACTTATTTGGTCCGTCGTTAATTAAAAGCTATGGAGGAAATTTGTACACCTTAGTAGTAGTAGATGATTATTTTAGGTATACATGGACTAGATTTCTAAAAACTAAAAATGAAGCTTTTGAGATATTTGAAATATTAAGTAGGAAAATTCAAAACCAACTAGGTAGTTCTATAATAGCTATTAGAACGGATCATGGTCGGGAATTTGATAATGAAGTACAATTCGGAGCTTATTGTGACGCACAAGGCATTACTCATAACTTCTCAGCTCCACGTAAAGAAAGAAAGAATAGGACCTTACAAGAGATGTTTAGGACTATGCTTAACGAACAATCCATTCCACAAAATTTTTAGTGTAATGCTGTTGATACGTCAACTTATATACTAAATAGAATATTAATTTGACCAATACTAGGAAAAACCCCTTATGAAATATTCAGAGGTAGGAAACCTTCTTTAGAATATTTTAAAGTATTTGGAAGCAAGTGCTTCATTTTGAATACTAAAGACTATCTAACCAAGTTTGACCCAAAGTCATACGAAGGTGTTTTTCTAGGATATTCTCAAAATAGTAAAGCTTTTATAGTGCTAAATAAACATACAATGAAAGTCGAAGAATCACTCAATGTGACATTCGATGAAAGTCCTCCTCTTACCAAATTATCACCATTGGTTGATGATGATGTTAGTGAAGAAGAAGCTATTAAAAAGAATACCAAAGTAGTAAATAATAAAATGAAGAAGATGAGTCTATAGAAGTTGACGAAATCGTTAACATTAAGGAGTCCAAGAATCATCCACTAGATCAAGTCATAGGGAATCTTAATCAAAAAACCTTA
This sequence comes from Tanacetum coccineum, assembly GCA_026074375.1. Classification (NCBI taxonomy): domain Eukaryota; kingdom Viridiplantae; phylum Streptophyta; class Magnoliopsida; order Asterales; family Asteraceae; genus Tanacetum; species Tanacetum coccineum. The sequence continues at coordinate 97,733 of BQNB010005785.1, read as the reverse complement.
AGGTCTCAAGCCCAAAATCATAGTAATTTCTTTTGTTTTATATCTACCATAGAACCTAAAAATGTCAATGAGGCATTAAAAGATAAAAGTTGGGTTATAGCCATGCAAGAAGAACTAAATTAATTTGTAGCCAATGAGGTTTGGGATTTAGTCCCTTTACCCTTGAGTCAATCCGTCATAGGAACAAAATAGGTCTTTAGAAAAAGATTAGATGAAAATGGTATAGTGTCTAGAAATAAGGCTAGGTTAGTGGCACAAGGATATAATCAATAAGAAGGTATAGATTATGATGAGACACACGCTCCAGTAGCTAGGTTAGAATCAATTAGAATAGTCCTTACTATTGCTTGGGCAAATGATTTTAAACTATACCAAATGGATGTAAAAAGTGCTTTTCTAAACGGTTTTATAAACGAAGAGGTTTACGTTGCTCAACCTCCAGGGTTCATTGACTTTCAAAAACCAAACTATGTTTATAAACTTAAAAATGATTTGTATGGTCTTAAGCAAGCTTCTAAGGCTTGGTATGATAGACTAAAAACATTTTTGATAAAACACGAGTATTCAATAGGAACGGTCGATAATACACTTTTTACTAAGAAATCAAAGTCACATCTTATCATTGTTCAAATATATGTCGAAGACATTATATTTGGTTCCACGAGTCAAAACTTGTGTGATGATTTTGCAAAAATCATGCACGACGAGTTTGAGATGAGTATAATGAGGGAGTTGCACTTCTTCTTGGGTCTTCAAATAAAACAAATGGAAGACGAAATATTTTTCAATCAATCCAAGTACATCAAGGAGATGTTAAAGAAGATCGAATTGGAAGATTCCAAAACAACCAAGACGCCGATGTCAACAGAGATCAAACTCACTAAGGACGATGAATCTGACTCCGTGGATAGCTTTAAATATCAAGGTATGATTGGTAGTTTACTTTATTTAACCGTAAGTAGGCCCGATATTATGTTTAGTGTTTGCTTATGTGCTCGTTTCCAAGAAAATCCTAAGACTACCCATTTAGAAGCCGTTAAGCGTTTATTTAGGTATATTAGAGGAACTACACATTTAGGATTACGGTATCCGAAAGGAACCAGAATAGAAACTATAGTTTATGCCGACTCCGACCACGCGGACGATTACATTGATCGTAAAAACACTAGTGGCATTTGTACGTTCATGGGATGTTGTTTGACATCTTTGTTTGCTAAGAAACAAACGGCCCTTGCTATCTCTACGACCGAAGCCGAATACGACTTCGCCGAGAAGGCATGTCAACAAGCACTATGGATGAAACAAGCTCTCATCGACTACGACATACGCCTGGACGACATTCCAATTATGTGCGACAATAAAGGTACGCCATTCGTCTTAGTAAAAAAACCCATTACAACCTCTTAGAACTAAAATATAGAAATTGGCCACACTTTTGATGCGATAACGTTCCAAAAGGGCAACATTTCTACAAGAAAGTTGCATCTGAGGATAAATATAGCCAATTATTACTGAGCCTTTAAAAAACGAGAGTATCTTAATTATTTAGATTAGAATTGAATGCTGGACTATCCATGGATGTAATTCTCCACCATCTCATAAATAATCGTAAAAGAAAATTTAATGAAGTAATTAATCATTATTCAAAAGATGTTAATTCTCATTACAAGTTCCAATTACAAAACTTCCGATCATGAACATAATCGAGATTAGAATTTTACTAGATAAAGAAAAATATCAACAAAATGACCATAGATATTTTCAACATCTACATGTATGGTCAATACATGAAATTACGAAATCGATTGAAAAAGACAAAAAGAGCAATCATCGAATTGCAACTCACACTTGTGTTGACGATGTTTTGTTGAGTCTAAATGTTCATAAATGATTGTGTTATTAGTAATGGTCAAGCTTATACTAAAAGTTAACACACTCCTAGTAGGATCGACTATGTTGAAATTCCATCAGGAAATTCACAATAAGTTGCACGATTCACTCAAAACTTGGATGTCGACTCCAAAAATTATATCACATACTCCTAATAGTTAATATAACATACTTCAATTGCAAAAAACACAACAACTTATCTCAATTCGCTTTAAAATCAAATATGTTCATATTTTTGGACACTTACGGATCACAGATCCACCATATGGAGATCCATACGTTGTTTAGGTAGATCTATGAGTCTCAGAACGCGGGTAAATAACAGATTATAAACAAATTGGGATCACTTATATAATTATCCAAACACACCCACAAACTAAAACACTAAAACCCTCCATACTAAATCATAATTATAGGCAATTCGAGCAATCAATCACAAAGATCATCAACAAATCATCAATCTAAGACTACTATTGTAAGTGATTTCATCTTATTTTCTTCTTAATTTTATGTCTAGGGTTTTGATTTTGCTTAGATTAAATAATTTAAGGATTTTGATTTTTCATATAGTTTTTGCACAATTAGAACTAAGATATAGCAATGTATAACTACTATAATACTCAGAAAGCATAATTGAAGTGATTCACCAAAGATCAATTTTCGCCAAAAATCCCAAGTTATGACTTTTTAATAAAACCTCACTTCTAGGAACTTTTCAAAACAAGGGTTGTTTAACTACATTGTTAATACAACGCAAAAACATTTTCTTCATGCAATAGGTCTCATGAATGTATATACGAGGTGCTTAATTCATAAGCATTTCTCGTTTCATTCGTATAGAACAATATCAAACATAGGTTGTATATTAAGGTTTGCTTATTACTAGCATTATTGATATTTTTCTTTGGTTTGAGTCAAGCAAAGTTCACACCCACATCAAGTCCATATAAACACACACCTTGACACATACCTCTCATTTTACTTATTGGGTCATTTATGTTTACTTATAGGTGATATCACAACATAATCTAACCAAATGGTTTACAAACGAACTCAAGAATACCTACCTAGAATTCATCGCACGAGAAGTATGAATGAAGATCTTAAGGAATCTTACTCTAGTTTAGAAAAATGCCTCTTTCATGAAGGAAGACTCGTCACTCCATCCTTCATTGAAGCAAACAACATGCTTCCATCCTTTCAAGCCGTAGGCCTCAAATATTTTCTCACCCTTAATGAACCTATTTGTCCTAGATTTGTAGTCGAATTCTATCATAGTCTTGAAGTCAAACGAGATGAGGAGGAACATCCTTACATTGCGTTCAAGCTTGGTTAATTTACCTTTAAGCTAAATTTCAATCTCATACTATTCTAATTCTTTAAAACTCAATTTGCGTCTTAGACCCCATGTTGCATTAGCGAATGTCACTATAACTCTCTTGATGATCCATCCCAATAGTAAATTTATTTGGCCATAAGCTGATCTCGTCAATAAACTAAAATGGACCATTCTAGAAAAAACTCAATACATCAACTTCAAGTATGCCCAACTATCTCAACATTGCGAGTTTCGTCTCAATTTGAGAGGGATGAGGAACTATTCTTTAGGGAAAAATTTATTTTGCTACCTTGGATACGTGAAAATATTCGGTAAATGCAGGTACTTCATAAAGGACGTTTCTACTTGGTACATTAGAAGAAAGTTCAACTTCACTTCGATGATTATTTATCGAATGGAGGAAGTCATTAACAAACGTGATGGTCCCATGCAATTCGCCATGCTTTTGACCCGTCTTTACAATCACATTCTTCAAACAAATACTTAAACTATTGTCTTAATTGCTAGGTTCACATTTCATGAACGTGTCATGGATCCTCTAGACATTTCAAGGAATCCTAGCAAAGAAAAGGGAAAGAAAATTTCTACTCCCTCGGTCACCTCCTCTTCATCTTCATTGTCTGATGATAATGAAGCACCATCCTTTCTTGAGTTCTATGATGAACTATCCGAAAATGAGGATCTTACTAAAGCCTAACAAGAGAAAAGAGGAATGTTTAAATGCTTAAACCGCTATGTTGGTACCATCACCAAGTACTTAAAGAAACAAGAATGATCATGCTTGTGTTAAACCAATGTGTTCTCATAGTATGCGGTAATTTGCATCTTTGATTATGAATTCTATATTAGGATGTTGGTAAATTGAAAACTTTGATCTATGTATGTTGAAACTACGCACTTATTTATCTTTCTATGGCTTATGGATATTTTATCATGGTATTATTATTTGGTAGTAGATGATGTTTAAATGCTAAATTGTTTTGAGTTTTGGGTGAAAAATGCAGTCCTGGTCATTTTTGTTGGAACCTGAGACCCATGGATCCACCATATGATAGTTCCGTATGTTGTTTTGGTGGATTCGTAGCTCACCAGTCCAGGCACCAAAATTCAAATTTTCTTGATTTTTAACTTTTTCTACTTTATCTTTTAACCATGCTATATGATACTATGTGGTATCTTAAACCTTAGGATATGACATGTTTTCCATATAATCCAAGAACCATTATACAAAACACTTCACCTCTTTCACCTTATAATCATCACCCTCAAACACCATTTTCCTCACATTCCTCATATACAACCTTACTAGTTCATCCAAAACAAATTCACCAAACTTCAAAAGAAAAACCGCAAGAATGAGTGTTAAGTATCCAACCTATGTCAATCTCACATCCTCAAGTAAGGAACAACCAAATGAGAGAACTCGTTCACCACCTCTTAGAAAGAAATCCCTCTCACCACCATAAGCTCCATCAAAATCGATTTCTAGCAAGAGCACACACTACACCTCATCATCATCACCAAGTGAGTCTCCAACACCAACTCACGTTGCACCTACACCTAAACTTCGTTTTGTCATTCCGATAAAACAAGAACCTCAAAAAATTTCTCCACCACCACATGTCTCACGACCACCTCTCGCATTTCCAAATCCACCACCCAGATTTAAACCACTACCATCAACCCAACCATTGTTTGATAACATTAACACCAATGCACCTCACCTCCTCAACAATGCACCTCTACTTGAAAACATTTACCATCCACCACCAAATCTTAGAAATCAAGATTTTCCCAATCCTCTAAACATCTTGGATTTTGTTCATCCAAATGACATGCCTCACCTCCATAACATGTTTCGCCAATGTTGTAGCACTACAAGGCATGAAATCCAAATGCTCCGAAATCGTGTCAACTATATGTTCTCATACATTCAACACCACCACGACTCTTCTTCAAACCCACCTTACTTTACGTATTAGCCGCATGGAAATCTCACCTCAACCCTCAGATTATATGGGAAAAATATATTTATCCCAAGATTTAGGATTTTTAATTGTTCTAGTTTAAGTTTCTTGTCTTATGGGCTTTAATGCCAAGTTTTATGTTTTATCCCTTTTTTGGTAAAAGGGAACCACTCCTCGGTAAAATATATTATACCAAAAAATCGTTAAGTACAATGGAATGTGGCTGAAGTACCATATTAACCTCAAGCAAGGCTTGAACAACTACGCCAACACATGTGACATGTCACAATGTGTTACATTAAATAGAATACATAACCTATAACGCCTATAGGATAAAACCATTTCAGCAAGCAATAACAACTAGCCGACCAGCTAGCAAGGAAATACACAAAAAGATGCATCATCAATGAAAAATGAAATCAGGGAGGTCCCAAAGGCGCTGAAACACCAAAGCATCCTTCGACGTCTTAAACATACAAGAAAGCAACTTAAGCCTGACGGACGACTTGATGCAATCAATAACCTATAAGGGAGTCCGTTTTTTGCTTTTAAACAACCTAAAATTATGTTCCTGCCAAACGAAATATGAGCAAGCAGCCACAACAAGCTTAGCAATAACGCTTCGAACAAATCTTTGTTTTGCAAAAGGGGTAATCAAGTCAACAATGACCGTAATCGAATCTGCCACATTCAAAAGCCCCGCTAACTCCTTCAAAGAATCCCATACATGTTTAGAGAACACACATTCAAAAAACAAATGCTCGTGAGAGTCCGACTGACCATCACATAATGAGCATTGAAAATTAGGTTAGTCCCATTAATGTCCCATTGACACAACAAATCTTGAGTTAAACAATGCCAAAAACTCTTTTAAAAACCTTCGAACTCGTTTCATTCATGAAGGAAGACACATTGAGTCATCTTTCACCTTTGGCAATGACATCATTGATCAATTTAAACCAATTCAATTTGATTGTCTTCTCACCTTAAATGGTCATATTTGTCCTCGCTTCATCATCAAATTCTATCACAGATTTCAACTCATACGAAATGTGCATGATATGTCTCTTTTGATTGGTTTCACCATTCGAGACAAGGAGTTCATTATGTCACTCAAAAAATTCGGTCAAGTCCTTCAAATTCCATACAAAGTAACTTGTATCTTCTCAAAGGAATGTTCATTAGAACTTTTGAACACTACTCGTGAAAAGCATGTTTCCTATCAAATTATTCTTCCAAACATTGGAGATGTCGTTCAAAACATTTGCCTTCCATCATGCCATCAAAATTGCTCAAATTTTACCATTATCCTTCGAGATAATCTTCCTCCCAACATCAAGGATTGGGAACTCATCATTCATGAAAATGTCATTTGTGTTGACACTCACAAAAGCTCTATTGATGCATGCTCCGCCATCATGCTCTATCATCTCAAAAACTCTCAAAACTTTAACCTTGCCTACTTCATTGCTCATAAAATTGAGAGTATCAAAGATAGAGTCGATTGACCTCTACCATATGGCTTGCTCATTACTCGGTTGTACCGATTCATTCTTACCAAGCATCCTAAAATCTTTCATCCCCATCATTCTCTACAATTCGTCTTACACTATCGAATGATGAGCTCCATCAATAGAAAGAATGAGAGAAAGAGAAGTAAGCATGAAGAAGTTAAGATTGACATGCCCTACTCTCCATCGTCAGTTGAAAGCTCAAACCAAACATCCCCTTTGCTAGGATATTGGTCATCCGTGGATCAATTTTAAATTTAGCATAACTCATTCTCTGGTGATCTTAAACTACTGCTTTAGGATAACATTATTCTATTAATTAGTTGTAACATATTTTGTGTTAAACTATGCCATCTTGAACCAAAATGCATGCTATTAAGTGCTATGCAATTGAACGGTGTAACTACGCTATGCTTTATGATGATCCTATCATGTTGATGTTATTTGGTATATGATAATGATGCTTGCATGATAATTTATTTCATGTTTTAGGGGGGGGCATAAATGCATGTTCTTGTCGCTTTTATGAATATTTGCGACCCACGGATCCACCATATGGTAGATCCGTTCGTTATTTTGGTGGATCCATGGCTCACCAGGCCATGCGCCAAAAATTCGAATCTTGTTGATTTTTTAACTTTTTCTTCTTTATCTTATAACCATGCTATATGATACTATGTGGGATCTTAAACCTTAGGATATAACATGTTCTTTATATAATCCAAAAACCTTCATGCCAAAACATACACCCAATGTCCTTTATAAGACATATCCTCATAACCTTAATACCCAACATTCAAATGTCTACCTCCTCAAATGATTCCACACCCACAATCAAAAGGAAAATCATCCAAGAGCATCTCTCAAAACTCAAATCAAATCAAGTTGATCCACATATCCTTCCACCCGAAGTCTTAGACTCAAGACAAGCTTATTTTCACCTCATGACATGTCAATGTTGTGTAGTAACTCTCAATGTGAAATTAGATTAGTATTACATGAAATGCATCTTATGTTTGAATACATTCAAGAACACACCCCACAAAACAAAACACCCTCTCTTCACAACAAGTTTGATCATTTAATCCCAATCACCAATTTCAATCCTCATCTACACATATGTAGATGTTGTACCAACAAAGTAAATCAACTTCAAAGCCTACAAGAGGGTGTTCATTTCATTTGCTCCTACATCCAACATCATCTTGGATCTTCAAACCCACCATACCTTCCGCACTAAATCCACCTATCCGATAACACACACCCCTCGGATTATATGGGAAAATGATAAATCCCAAGATTTAGGACTTTTAATTGTTTTCTTTATTTTTTTAGTTTATCATGTAATGGCTTTAATGCCAAGTTTTATGTTTAAATCCCTTATAATGGATTAAGCATTATTTTCTTTTGTTGTGTTGATGATGAATGTTCATTATGTATATGTGTGCATTTGTGATTGTCATATATATATTTGCTTGTCTACTAACTTTGTTTTGTAGCAACGCATCCATAGCTCGATTCTTTGGTGCCCCAAGCGAGGGGGAGCATCCACCAAGGGGGAGCACTAGCAATTAGTCTTTATTTCACTTTGCATTCGTAATCAAGTCATTTAGTATTCGTCAAAACAAGACTTGCAAGACTCCCCTCCTTCTACAACACTTTTTGCTTCGACAAAAAGGGAGAGATGATATGTAAACTCATCTACTAAATACTTATTTAGTAACTTTTAAATAAGCATGAGTTTATATTTTATCATTATCAAAAACGGGGAGATTTTTGATACAAATATTCGCGCAAAAACGATATTTATATTTAATGATCTTCATGTTTTGATAATAACAAATATAACGTCATACTACGTAAAAGTTTACGTAAACAAGTTATTTAGTCGAAAGTTTACTTGACGACGACTAATCACTTAAGGTATGAATATGGCATTATTAAACATAGTTAATGATCAAAGAAAAATATTATCATTTGCATAAATCTTTTCTAATTAAATGATTTAACTTAACACATGATTAATTATAAGCTAGTTATATTAATCATGTAAGACAAAATAGGATTAACCATAAGTGGAAACAATCTTTCCAAATATTTCGAAATCTAGAAAATCTTTCCTTATTCATGTTAAGAAATATTTTCTTCTAGAAGAATCTATTAAACTAGTTTTAATAAGTACAAAATAATATTTTGTATAGATTTGAGGTTAATCACAAAATGATAATTTTTGTCCCAGATCCTCCTACGGATCCACCAAATGCACTGCACGGATCCAGGAGATGGTGGATCCGTGGGTCGTACATCTTGTTCCCCTGGGACAGAATTTGAAATTCAAATGGTTGCCTATAAATACCAACCTTACTCCTTCATTTCAAACAACTCTTGACAAATATTTTTCTTATACATACTTTATCTTTTGCATATTCTTTGATCATTATACTTGTTATATAATCCATTATAAGTGATCAACCCATTCCACTCTTTAGTGAAGAACACTCAAGAAGATGTCAAGCTTTAAGTGCTATTAGTTTAGTTGTGTCATCACGTTTGTGATAATCATTCATCTTGTATATCTTATGTTATATGTTGTATGTATCATATGTGTATGATAGGTTAGTATTTAGGCCTCAAAATACATAGTGTGTTAGATTGGTTTTATCTCAAAGTAGAACTCGGTATTTAGCTTAGTACCGGAAAAAGTGCAAGCGACGTGTACGGTTTTATCCTCCTAAAGGGAGCTTGTTGACATAGTGAAGATAACTCTCAAGTTGGGTACTTGGGGAGTGGAGTAGGGCGAAGAGGTGCTTCATAGCCGAACCACTATAAATCATTGTGTCATCGGTTTGATCTTTCTTATCTTTACTTGCTTATATTTTGTTGTTAGTTTATTTATTTATTGCATCGCTATCATATACACTTGTGTATATCGCTTGAATTCGCATAAGTCGACAATCTAAGTTTTAATTTTAAAACGGTAAAAACTATTCAACCCCCCTTCTAGTTTCCACACACCCTAACCTCTAGCATATCTTCAATAGCATTACCACAACCAGGGGTGTTCAAAACATTCCAATCTATAATGAAAGGAGAGTAAATTTGTTTTGATAGGTTTCCAGCTAGGTTGGTGTTATACATGTTCTTAAGTGTCATATTACAATTCCCCCATAACAAGATTTCATGCAGCACACGCCCCATCAAATCTTCTTCCATATTTTCGGTAATTTAAGCTCTTTTTGGACGTGATGAGGAAGAACCGGCATCATCATCGTGCGTTCCAAAAGACTACACTCAAAACATCATCAACACAAGCAAATATTAGTGTTAGAAAGATTAGGTGGTCAACGGACATGTTTAGGACAATAACTTAACCTTCCTACCCCATTTTTCGAGTCAAAGTGCGTCGCACTTCATAGAAAGTGTGGCGTACTTTCTGGGTTATTATAAAATTTTCTTACATAAAACTTATCCTTTATATTTGTTTTTAACTAAGTTTTTTTTCTTTCTTTTAAAACAGAAAAGAAGGTTCTAACAACCCTAAGTTAAATAACAAAATTAATCAATCAAATTTTAATTGTAACTTTAACACAATTCTAGTTATTGAATCATAAAAATACAAATTCTAATGGTTGCTTCAAAGGTATTTTAACAACTATCATTAGTTATATATTCATTCTAACAAATCTTTAAGCAAATATATTGAATTAGATTAAAATTAATTGAAGAAAAATAAAAGACATACCCTAGGCATTGTTAGGGTTTTAAAGGCTTAAGGTTCGAATTTTTGTGGTGAATTACAGATTTTAGAGTTTTATAATTTAGGTTGAATTTTAAATATGGAAAATATACTATTTTATTTGTTTCCCGCTCAAAAGTGCGGCGGACTTCATAAGAAGTTAGGCGTACTTCTGAGAAAAAGTTTTCTCAGCTACTGTACAATAGTAGAATTATTTATAATAACATAGAATTTCACTAAATATTTCATAGAAACTTATTTTTAAGTTTTGGGGTGAAGATTAAGTTAAGGGATTGAAGACTAGTACCTAGGCAAGATTTTGGGTTGTTTGAAAAATTAAGAATTTGGTTATTGGGGTGTTTGGGGTTTCGGCAAAATCAAAGGAACAAGGAGGGAGATCGTGTCGATTGTTATCTTACATTTTTCTAGTGTTGTGAGCATCTCTAATCCCTCATGAATCTCTATATATTTTATTTTTGTGCATTATATTTATTTTTATATACTATGGAATCCCTTGGAATAGTGTTAAATTTATATTGAGGTATTGGACACTAGTTGTTTATGATAGTGGATGGAGATAGGCTAGCTAAGTGTATTTGTGAAGTGAGGGTGTGATGAAAATAGTGTTTGGTAAGATTAGGTAATGGGGCATTTTCTGCAGAAAATTAAAGCCCATGTTTTGATGTCGTAAAAATGATAAAGTTGGAATTTTAAGTAAGATTACGGTAGAGCTTGCCAAGATGATCGTTTTCATTTATGGATCGTCTTATAACTCTTAAAAACGAAGATTCTATGGCAAATTGATACTAGAAATAGTCATTGTAAAATTTCAGCTTTTTGGGTATAAATGGTTGCTGACAGAATTTTAAAGGGGTATTTTCGTCACTTTCTAGTCTGTTTCGGCCTTCGGCCAAAACACGAAAGTTGTTCGGATGGCCGTTTTACTGCCCCCATGTGTGTTCGATCACATCCTCATTCGAGTTTAACCAAGGGTTAGGATGAAGAATAGTATAGGTAGGATCATCTACTTCCCCATTAGTAAATAAACCAACAAGGCAGCTGAGACATGCATACATGGCCGTAACGACGGAATAGACATGCACGCTCGATCAAATCCTCATTCGCGTAAAACCTATGGTTAATGATTAGGAAAGGGAATTAAATTGTTGTTAAACTAAAATTACGAAACAAATAGACTAGGTCCAATATATAAGTTGCTAGACACTTTTTCCCCAACCGTTACCATGATAAAGACGCAAGTATTTACAAACGTCTTGATCATTGATCAAAAACAACAACCAAAGTTGGTGTTCCCGTAGCGATCAACTTCCCAATCATCCCATACTTTACAAACTTTTACAAGACAAGTGGCAATATCTACCACTTTATACAATACTCTACATCGTTGACTTATAAGACGTATCAATGAATAATCGATCCTTCATATAATTCCTTTGGTCTAAGCTCTTGCGATTATCTCTAAACTTTTCTTCTCTTTTTTGTTGCGATTTTTCTTACTTTAACACTATACTACGAAACTCGGTGTAATTTCACCATCTTCACGATCATAATAACTCCGGATAATTCCTTCGGTAATTCTTCATTCTTCGGACGTACCAATAATTGCGTTGGTAGTAAAAATACATGAGTTTTGACTACTTTATACATTCCCATTTGCAATGTGCAAATTTCTTCCCAACCGTACCAAAGATAGAAAATTAACACAAGACTCAGGAAATACATAATTTACACTTTAAGCAACTAGCAACTGATAAATGGACATAATCTAACAGGGTAGGCTAAGGTATAAAGGTGTAACAAAACAGATAGTTGGTGAAATTCCTAAGGGATTGGCTTTACGGGTTGTTCTAGAGGTATCTTACACTTAAGATGAGAGTAAACAAAGGGTTTATACGGGGATTTAACTAACTAGTGTTGTTAGTTAATAAAACAACATGTATAGGCTTTTTGGGTGTAATCCTAAAAATTTACCAATTTAAACATGTTACTCCATCTAAATCTATAGTACTCATTATTGTGGTCTCGAGTAGATATACCAAGCCAAGTTTTAAAGTCTACAACATCACCAACACACTCATATTTTTGTAGAATTTAGGTAAACATTCAGAAACGGATAAGGTTAAATCCTCATAATATCTAACAAGGGTTATTGTGTGCAGGTTATGTATCAAGTAATTTCACAAAAGTATGCTTGAAATTTTTTTAAATTTGAGCATAATTTAAGCTTTTTAATGTGAAAAATAGGACAAGTATCATTCTAATTCTCACCCCCACTTGAATTATACAACGTCCTATTTGTATAGATAAAACATTAAATACGAGAATTAAAAAGAATTAGAATGAGAAACTCCCTTGATATTTTGCTCGGTAGCTTCTCCATGTTGAGTTTATGAGTAAGGGTATGTGTTGTAAATGTTAGCCTCACTATTTTAGTGAAGCTAGCGTCTTGCACGTGAATTGGACTACCTATAGACCGACTCCTACACGTAGGGACTATTATTGTAAACAAGGTATAGATAGCTTTGTGTTAGGCTATAAATACCCCTCATGACTCTCCATGAGGGGTTGGTTGAATCATTGTGTAAACTTCATTTTTATCTTAATAAAACACATAGTTCATTCCCTTTCTCTCTCTAACTTTCTCTCACTAGCCACCATGGTGGTGGTTGGCTGGTTTTCCGGTCGACCACCCAACACCATAAAGTCATCAATCTAATAATATAAAGGTCCTTCAATTGGTATCACGAGCTCACGTTTATTAGGTTGTTTGTATCTTATGGTAATGTTAGTTTCGTATGTTTTTTTACAAAACAGATTTGCTCGTGTACTGTGTGTGTTTGTATCATGGTCAACAGCTTATTTAGAGCTTATTTCTTCTTAAATTCGTAGCTTATTTTTGGGGGGAAACCCCACTGATTTGTTGTTTGTGTTGTGTTCCATGGATCTATTTTATAACAACTTCTTCCAATCTTTTTGATGAGTTTTTTTGGTCTCCTTATTTTTCCAAAACTTATCCAAAAAGCAGATCTGGTTTCTTCATTTTAACAGCTTGTTTTGAGCTTTTTTATAAGCTTATTTTGGGTGTTTAGCAGATTATATGGCTTGTTAGGTTTGCTGGTTTGTGCTTATTTTGTCCTGGTCCAAAGCTTATTTAAAGCTTAATATTATCTGCTTATTACATGGATTATTTTCTGGGTAAAATAGCTGTTTGAAGCTTATTTTTGGTCTGGTATGGAAGGAATCTCGGATCCAAAACTTAAGCTGTCTATGACAATTTTTTTTATGTTTTTGCAAACAGACAAGAAAAAATACAGAGGCGAATTAATCACCTCAAGGAGGCGAATTAACCCTTTCCATGAAGGCGAATTAATCCACCTTTAAGAGGAGATTAAAGCAAGTCTAGAAGGTGATTTAATCCACCAGTAGAAGGCGAATTAATCTAGACTTGCAAGAGGCGAATTAATCACCATACCGAGGCGAATTAATCAACAGACCAGACCGAGTCAACTTTGTAATTACCAAGTTGACCAGGTCGACTCAACTGAGTCACGTACCGAATCAAAGGTCAAGATCTAATAGAAATTAAGTAGGACAGACTCGAACCATGATAATTCACTCAACTCATAACTAGAATCAAACAACATCACAACCAACTACAATTAACAACATCAACAACATCTATAGCCTTCGTCACACAATCACAAATCCAACAAATCTAATCATTTAAACCTATAAACCCATCGTCACATAATTCCAAAACCCCAACTCCACCACTCAACTCCATATCATCCAAACCACTACAAGACTCAATATAATCAAAAGAATTAAAGTATGATCTTAACTTTCATTTCTTTCGTATGTTGTAATTGATTCATGACCCTAAAATATCAAGAACTCGAAATGAAATATCATTACAGATCTGTGTAGGTCATATAACCTCTTTCAATATTCGAAATTAAAGAGAGACTATTAACAAGTATGTTATAGTCAATCTTTGTTTTGTTTGACTCACACGACAATCATAATGTTAGGATATCATTTCATCACCTCAAACACAAAAATAAGAAAAATAGATTTTAGAGAGAGAAAGTAAAAAAGGAAAGAAAAATGGTTACTTGTTTCACAAAAGAAAAATGAGAAGCAACACCCTCTCCACACTTGGAGAGGGCGACAATAAGCTTTGGTTAGGAAAGTATCAATTTCTAATCAGTTATAAATTTAGGAAAAGGAAAATCAAATCAATCTTTATTTAGATTGATTCTTGTTTTCCTATAAATAGTGGATGCTACGAGTACAAGGGACGAGTGAGGCAAACTCGAGGATGAGTTTTTTATAAGTGTGGGAGGATGATGCAGATTAGTAAAAGTCAAAATATTTACTTTTTTATTTATGTTTCTTGTTTGACAATAAACTTTGGTTAGGAAAGTATCAATTTCTAATCATTTATAAATTTAGGAAAAGGAAAAGGAAAATCAAATCAATCTTTATTTAGATTGATTCTTGTTTTCCTATAAATAGTGGGTCTTTTTCTTTGCATGGATATGTTTTGAGTTTTGATAATAATAAAAGCTTTTGCTTTGATTAAGAGAATTTCTCGTCTTAGAGAATTTTGGATTAGTTCTTGTGTTTGTGTGGTGTTTTTTATCAATCTGCATCATTTGGTATCAAGAGATATGGTACTAATGGTCGAACGGAATCGTGGAGAACATCTAATTCGTAGATTCGTCGGATGAGGCAATGAACCAGATCCACGCGACGTGAAGATCATAAGCCTTAAGCAACGGATTCAAGAACTCAAGTTCCCGCAGTTACAACAAGACTCGCCCGCAGAAGAGGTGGAAACTGAGTCCAACGTCTGGGACGATGGGTCAGAGGATGTCAATCCTTTTGGCGGAGGAAACCTTGGGTTTCATGATGACCACTATGATAACCCTTTGTTGATAAAGGAAACCGAATCATAACCTATTATCTGGGATATAGGGGATGAGGAAGAGGAGTATCTTTTTGTTAATAAATATCCAAGTTTTCAAGAAGAACTTATTGTGTTAGTGGAAGAGGAATCGTGTCTTGTTTACGACACCGATAATGAAGAAGAAGAATCGATGTCGGTTTATGATACTGATATTGAAGATGTCATTGAGGAGGAAAAATGATTTGTTGGGAAAAGAGGATTTGGTGGAGAAGAAGAAAACATAGAAGACATTGTAGTTGTGGCTAATGATCTTTGTTCTTTAATGATCCAAACTATTTTAAGTGTTTATTTTGAGGAAGACATCAGTACAAAATCACATGAGTTGATGTCGTTTGGAAAAAGTATTATTATCAAGGTTAGCCAAAGTTCATTCAAATTTTTTATTTGTAAAAAATATCAAGAATGGTATTTGAAAGCTCCACCAATGGTGGATAAATTGGCTTTTATGATGATCAAGGTTCGAGGTCGAGTCGTTATAAAGAAAGGGAATTTGATGCAGGGGATACAAATTTGGATGCTACGAGTACAAGGGACGAGTAAGGCAAACTCAAGGACGAGTTTTTTCAAGTGAGGGAGGATGATGCAGATTAGTTAAAGTCAAAATATTTACTTTTTTTATACCACTATCAGAATTCAATTAAACCGTGTCGTGATTTTATAGAAAATATTTAATAAGAATTATTATTGAAATATCTTGTATTCATTTGATTGATAGCATTTTTTTGATTTTTTAATAATGTAATCGTGATGTAACATTTATAACGCTAACAACACAGATACATAGGTTATAAATCATAAACAAGATAACACATAAAGCTCTATCGATGAACGGGTTGGTCAAAGCTAGTAGCGTTACATATCATATTTACATATACTAGTTATGATGCCCGTGTACGCACGGGGTTTTGATATGAATTATTTTTAGTTTATATTTTACGCACGAGTTCTTGATATGTTGTGTTTTTTTTTGTTAAAGATAATTATATTCTGATGAGTTATTAATTTATCAAATATGTTTATCATTGTCAGATTGTTAGTAACAAAAACTTTAATTTAACCGTTACAAACAATGATTTTATTAGGTATATCTTTTGATACTTCAAGTCTATATGTGGTATCGATAGCGTAAGCACTAGTCAAATTTTTATATATATAGTATTAATCCCGTGAAAATTCTTTCCAAATTACTTCTCAAACAAGAGAAATAAAAGGTAAAAATCTCACTAAAGAAAACACAATATGTATATTTTTAACTGGGAAGTATTTTTCTCCTTGGGTCGTATCCCAACGAAATCGTGAATTGAGATTTGGGAATAAATCGGATTCGAGTTAAGAATGATAAAGGATTTTTGAACTTTGGATTACACTACGAATTATAATAGCACAAACTAAAAACAATTAACTAGCTCGAAATTTAAATGCACGAAAATTAAAAATGTGAGCTAAAACTGAAATTTAAAATCTAAATTACTACTTTTAACAAATTTTATACCTAAAAATCACAAATTTAAAAAGAAAGGGATAAACGAGACAAAGTTCTACCATATGGCATGATATTGACTCGTCTCTTTAAGAACCTTAAAGAAAACATGGCACAAGGCTCATTTGATGAACGTTACAAACTTGTCCCTAGGAAAATGTCCTCACTTAAGGCAAAACAACCCAAAAGACCTCCACCTAAAGAAACTAGGATGTAGGATGTCTAAAAGATGCTAATTATCCACCACATCTTCTACGAATCACCACCTTTGGATAATGGGAGACTTGCCTGTACTATGCTTCACTTAGTCTTATCATAAGGCTCTTAAGGATGATCCGAACATGTCCAAGGAACAAAGGGAGACAAGCGGAATGTTCAAAAATTTGGCTAGAGCATTGCACAACTTTGCAAGGATGTTGAAGAAAGGATGTCATTGAAGAAAGACTTGTTTGTGAAACATTTTAAGTATCTTATTAATGTTTCTTTGGATTATTAACTTGTTTACTTGAATTTACATGCGTACACTAGATGTTGAAACTACGTACTCTCTTTATTATGCTATGCCTTATGAATATCTAATCATGTCTATGTTATTTGGTAGTACAAAATATTGCTTGCATAATAATTTGTCTCGTGTTTGGGGTGGAAAAATGATGTTCTGGTCATTTTTGTTGAAGTTTGCGACCCTCGGATCCACCATTATGGTAGATCGTACGTTATTTTGTGGATCCATGGATATCAAGGCCAGGCGCTTAATTCGAATTGTCTTGAATTTTTAACCTTTCTTACTTTCATTTTATAACCATGTATATGATACTTGTGGGACTTATACCTTAGGTGTATAACAGGTTCTCCATTATAATCCAGAACCATTATACAAATTATATCACCACTTTCTCCTTATAATCATCGCCCTCAGATACCATTTTCTTCACATTTTCTCCACATCTCTAATATACAACCTTGCTAGTTCATAATCGTGACTAGTTTATCCACAACAATTTTACCAAACTTTAAATGAAAAACCGCAAGAATGAGTGTCAAGTATCCAAACTATGTCAATCTCACATCCTCAAGTGAGGAACAACCAAATGAGAGAACTTCTTCACCACCTCCTAGAAAGAAATCCCTTTCACCACCTCAAGCTCCATCAAAATCCATCTTTAGAAAAAGTACACACTATACCTCTTTATTATCACCAAGTAAGTCTTTGACACCAACTCACGTTGCACCACCACCTAAACTTCGTTTTGTCATTCCGATAAAACTAGAACCTCAAGAACTTCCTCCACCTCAAATATCACCAAATGATCCCTATGCTCAAACCATGGATAATTGGCCACCGGGCCCTTCTAATCCATCTCCACCTCCACGTGTCTCTCGACCACCTCTGGTTTTTCTGTAGCCATCCTGCCTGAGGCACTGGATTGTGCAACGGAAATTAGCAATTTGGTGTTGCAGATTGGTATCAAGAGCTTCAGTTATAGAGAACTAGGTTGTTTTTAAAACTCGGATTGTAATTATTTTAGATGTCAAAGTAATATCAAGAGTCTAAGGGTATAAAGAAATGGGTCGAGTCTTTTTGGAAAACCTAAACTATAACGCTTCTACACGCACGCCAAGACTCCTCGTTGCCATTGGTTACATGTAAGTTACATTTATAGGTTGTTACGTGTAAGTATATTTATGTACGTATGGTTATGTATTATTGGTTAAATAAGATACCCGTATTGGATAATTTTGTGCCGTGTTGGATGCATAAAGCGTTATGTATTGGTACGTTTATGCATGTGTTGTATGCATAGAATGTCATGTGATTATATGATAACTATCATTATATATCTTTGAAATGTAATCGAGATATATTCGGATTGAAAAAGAGTCGCGAATTGTAAATTTTTAATTGTTGTGCTTTTGTGTGAACTGTTATTTTGATAATAGTATTATCGTTGGAACGCTATTGAACGATAATATGAAGTGATATGATATTAAGTAAGTATTATATGATATTTTCTAGATTATCATGGCAAACATGAATCATGATGATGAGGTGCACGTTGTTGAGCCGAATCAACACGACGATGTTCATGTTGTTCCCGAGCCTGTCTTAGAAGATGAAGACGAGGACCCGGAAGAAGAAGAATTTGAGGATGAAGAAGAAGATCCTCAAGAAGAAGAAGATCCTCAAGAAGAAGAAGATGATATGGAAGTCGACATTGAGGAAGATGAATTTGAGCCTGAGTTGACATATCCTTATAAAGAGACGGATTCCCTTAATCCTCTGCTGCCTGCTTCTGAGTCTGAACTTGATAATGAGATTGAGGTTGAGAATCCGATTGAGCATGAGGATGAGACTGTTCCTGTTAGTGTCTATGAGGTAGGTGAATCGTCTACTGCCGCTATTCCTCGAGAGGATGGTGACAGATTACTACCTGGCTTCATGAGACGGGATATTGACTCTCTTTTTGCTCAAATTGTTAATTTTTCAAGACGACTGTGTGGTCGTGAGACGGCGTATGCATTGGTCGAGAAGAAAAGTGAGGCAATGGATAAGTTTTATTGAAAGTTAATTTTGGACTTGGGTAATGAAGTGTGTTCTAGTGTGGATCAAGGAACGGCTGCAATGGAAAGGTTGGTTGAGAAGCTCGGTAATGTTAAAGAGAAAGCCGAGTGTAAGAAATTGAAGAAGGAACTTGAAGAAGCGAAGTTGAGCAACACATTCCTTCGTATGCAGAATGAACGAGTTGAGAGAAATCTCTATTGGACTAGAGTTCAAGCTCATAAGTTCTATCAAGAGATGATTCGTAAGGGATTTGTGTTTGAAGAAAGACCGAATGAAGCTATTGATGTTCCGATCGAAGATGTAAAGAGTTCATCGCCGAAAGAGTCGTGAAGAGAAATAATCTTAGTAGTCTAGTTTCATTTGTAGTTTCTTTTATTGTGTAATCACTAAACTAAATCCTTAGTTAGTAGAACTAGTACTATTGGTTGTAACGATTTGTATCATTTTATGAAACAATGCAACTATGTATTAACTCTCTTGTGATGAAAAATGAATGACTATCTTTTGATAACTACTTGATGTGGTGGACTGTTATTGTGATTGATTTGTTATTGTACCATGTTATGAATATATCATGTTATGAATGCTTATCAGATTGTTTTCTGTGTGATGTAACAGAATCATGCCTCCAAAGTCTGCACCTATGACTCAAGCTGCTATGCGAAGAATGATTAAGGAAAGTGTTGATGCCGCTATTGCTGTTGAGCACGAAAGGAAAGCGAAGGTCAGGAACGATGATAGTGGATCTGGGCCAGTGAGAGGTCAAAACACTACACCTGTTGTTCGTGAGTGCACTTTTGCTGGGTTTATGAAGTGCAATCCTACTATCTTTCATGGGATTGAAGGAGCTATTGAATTACGAAGATGGTTTGAGAAAACTGAGAATGTTTTTGGAATCAGTGAATGTGCAGAAGGTAAGAAGGTAAGCTTTGCTGCTACTACATTGGAAGGTCCAGCTTTAACTTGGTAGAATTCTAAGGTTGCAACATTAGGTTTGGAGAATGTGAACCAAATGCCTTGGACTGAAATGAAGCAATTGATGACTGCTGAGTTTTGCTCGATAGAAGAAATCCAACGTTTAGAGAATGAGTTGTGGAACTTGAAGGTTAAGGAGTATGACATTGTTCCTATACTCAAAGGTTTAATGAGCTTGCATTGATGTGTCCAAGAATGGTTGAACCAGAAAGAGTGAAGTTTGATGCTTATATCCAAGGGTTAACGGATAACATCAAGGGTGAAGTGACATCGTCTAAGCCTGCAAATTTGAGTGAAGCTGTACGTATGGCTCACAAGTTGATGGAGCAGAAGTCGCAAGCTAGAAATGAAAGAATTTTGGAAGGAAATAAGCGAAAGTGGGAGAATCACCAAGGTGGAAATAGTAGTGGTAAGGGCAATCAAAAGGATAACTCAAATTAAACTTTGCAGAATAACCAAAAGCAAGGTAACGCGCGAGCCATGGTTACCACTCCTACTGATGGGAAACTTCCTTTATGTGAATGTTGTTTTACTCGTCATGTTGGTCTGTGTATGATCAAATGTCACAAGTGTGGAAAGGTGGGACACAAGTCGAGCTATTGTAAGGAGAAGAATGTTGCTACTGGTGCTAACGCTCAGCCCATCCTGACTTGTTATGATTATGGTGAGCAAGGTCATACTAGGAGCCGATGTCCGAAGAAGGTTAAGCAATAAGAAGTTGGTGAAGTTCATGCTCGAACTTATGCTATTAAGGACGTTGAGCCGAAGGGTCCGAATGTGGTTACTGGTACGTTTCTGCTAAATAACCGCTATGCTTTTGTTTTAATTAATTCGGGTTCTGATAGGAGTTTTGTGAATACTAGATTTAGTTCATTGCTCGATATCAAACCGATTAAACTAGAGGATAGTTATGAAGTAGAGTTAGCTGATGGAAAGATAGTTAGTACGAACACTATTTTGAAAGGTTGCACTTTGAGTTTAGTGAACCATATTTTCAAAATTGATCTTATGCCGATTGAGCTTGGTACGTTTGACGTCATCATCGGTATAGATTGGCTTGTCAAGCACGATGCCGTTATCGTCTGTAGCGAGAAAGTTGTTCCTATACCGTATGAGAATAAGACGTTAATAGTTAAAGGTGACAAAGATGGATCTCGATTGAAGGTTATTTCGTGTATTAAGGCCCGTAAGTACGTTGAGCAAGGTTGCCATTTGTTTTTGGCACATGTTATGAAGAAGTCGAAGGAGAAACGATTGGAAGACGTGCCAGTAATTCGTGACTTTCCTGAGGTGTGTCTTGAGGAGTTACCAGGACTGCCACCGCCGAGGCAAGTTGAGTTTCAAATCGATCTAGTGCCGGGAGCGGCACCTGTTGCACGTGTACTGTATAGATTGGCACCGTCTGAAATGAAAGAGTTATCGTTACAATTTCAAGAGTTGCTGGAGAAAGGATTTATTCATCCAAGTTCGTCACCGTGGGGAGCACCGGTTTTGTTTGTGAAGAAGAAAGATGGATCTTTTAGGATGTGCATAGATTATCGCGAGTTGAATAAGTTGACTGTCAAGAATCGTTATCCTCTTCCGAGAATGGATGATTTATTTGATCATCTACAAGTTTCTAGCATGTATTCTAAGATCGATCTGCGATCAGGATATCACTAGTTACGCATTAAAGAGGAAGACATTCTGATTACTGCATTTAGAACTCGGTATGGTCACTTTGAGTTCCATGTAATGTCGTTTCGATTGACTAATGCGCCTGCTGTGTTTATGGACTTGATGAATTGAGTATGCAAGCCATATCTTGATAAGTTCGTCATAGTGTTCATCGATGATATTTTGATTTATTCCAAGAACGATGAAGAGCATGAGAAGCATTTGAGGATTATTCTAGAGCTACATAAGGAAGAGAAGTTGTACGCAAAGTTTTCAAAGTGTGATTTTTAGTACTATTTCTAGGTCATGTGATCGATCGTAATGGTGTTCATGTTGATCATGCCAAGATCGAGGCCATTAAGAGTTGGGCTGCACAGACGACGCCAACGGAGGTGAGACAATTTATTGGATTGGCGGGCTATTATCGAAGGTTTATTGAAGGATTTTCTTTGATTTCTAAGCCACTAACTAAGTTGACTATGAAAAATAAGAAGTACGAATGGGGAAGTGAAGAAGAAGAAGCTTTTCAAACATTGAAGTAGAAGTTGTGTAGTGCACTGATCTTAGCGTTGCCTGAGGGAACGAAAGATTTTGTGGTGTATTGTGACGCATCTCTTAAGGGTTATGGAGTCGTGTTGATGCAAAAAGAAAAGGTGATAGCTTATGCTTCTAGATAATTGAAGGTCCATGAAGAAAATTACACTACTCACGATTTGGAGTTAGGAGCCGTTAATTTCGCTCTTAGATTATGGAGACATTATTTGTATGGAATGAAATGTGTGGTTTTCACTGACCACAAGAGCCTACAATATATCCTAAATCAGAAATAGTTGAACTTGAGACAACAAAGGTGGATTGAGTTGCTGAGTGATTATGATTGTGAGATACGGTATCATCCTGGAAAAGGGAATGTTGTGGCTGACGCCTTAAGTTGTAAGGAAAGGGATAAGCCATTACGTGTTCGAGCTTTAATGATGACTGTTCACAACAATTTACCTAAGCAGATTTGTAAAGCTCAGAAGGAAGTGATGAAGAGAAAGAATGTAAGGGCAGAAAATTTAGGAAGGTTGATTAAACCAATATTCGAGTTTTGACCCGATGGAACAAGTTGTTGTGGGAATTGTGTTTGGTTACCGTGATACGGTGGATTAAGGGATTTGGTTATGCATTAGTTGCATAAGTCCAAGTATTCTATCCATCCGGGATCGGATAAGATATATCAAGATTTGAAGTTGTTGTATTGGTGGCCGAATATGAAAGCTGATATCGCTACATATGTTAGTAAGTGTTTAACTTGTGCAAAAGTTAAAGCTGAGCATCAGAAACTATCTGGGTTGCTGCAACAACCTGAGATTCCTGTTTGGAAGTGGGAAAGAATTACTATAGATTTTGTGAGCGGACTACCGAGAACGTCAAGTGGGTATGATATGATTTGGGCTATTGTCGACCGACTGACCAAATCAGCTCATTTGGTGCCTATGAAGAAAACGAATAATATGGAGAAACTAACGCGCATGTGTTTGAAGGAAATAATGTGTAGGCATGGTGTACCCGTTTCGATTATTTTGAATCGAGATAGCCATTTTACGTCTAATTTCTGGAGATCGCTTCAGGAAGCGTTCGGGACTAATTTGGATATGAGTACTGCTTACCACCCTTAAACGGATGGTTAGAGTGAGAGGACAATACAAACACTAGAAGATATGTTGCGTGCCTGCGTAATTGACTTCAGAAGTAGTTGGGATCGCCATCTACCATTGGTCGAGTTCTCGTACAATAATAGTTATCATGCAAGTATTAAAGTTGCACCATATGAAGCTTTGTATGGAAGAAAGTGTAGATCGCATGTATGTTGGAGTGAGGTTGGGGATAGCCAACTCACCGGTCTAGAGTTGATCCGTGATACGACTGAGAAGATTGTCCAGATTAAGAATCGTTTGTTAGCTGCTCGTAGTCGCCAGAAGAGTTATGCAGATAAGAGACTTAAGCCGTTGGAGTTTGAAGTTGGTGATATGGTATTACTTAAGGTATCGCCATGGAAGGGCGTTGTGCGTTTCAGAAAGCGCGAAAAGTTAAGTCCATGTTATATACTTTTCATCTATAGGGTTTGTAGCCACTCTTATTTCTTTCAATCAAAAGTTCTTTAATGTTTAATCTTTTGTGCTATTGATCTTGTGATTAATCAATGGAAATATCTAGGGATCCTACAATTGGTATCAAGAGCCAAAAGTGATTGTTTGTGTTAATTTATTTTTTTGTTTTTGTTTGATCGAATTCAAAAAAAAGGGGGGTGTGTAAGTGATTTTTTTTGTGCTTATTGGTTCGCAAATCATTACAAAAAAAAGAGACGTGGTTTGTTTGTGTTTTAGGTTCGAAGTGGATTAGAAAAAAAGCTAGAAGTGTTGCGTTTTTGTTAGTATTCATGTTGCGTTTTGAGCATATTCATGTTGCGTTTTGAGCATATTCATGTTGCGTTTTGAGCATATTCATGTTGCGTTTTGAGCATACAGGTTGCGTTTGAAGTTTCTATTGCGTTTTGGTCTAAAAGCTACGCTTGCCAAAAATTTCAAGCATTGCTTTGTGAGTAAAAATCTCATTGCGTTTTGAGACAAAATTTCATTGCGTTTTGAGGAAGATTTCGTTGCGTTTTGACAAAGAAAAAGTCCATTGCGTTTTTGACTTCAAGTGTCATCTGCGTTTGAGCAAAACTTCATTGCGTTTTGAGAAAAATTTCATTGCGTTTTGAGGAAGATATCATTGCGTTTTTTGACAACAAGTATCATTGCGTTTTGACCACAAAGTTTGTTGCGTTTTGACAATCCATTGCGTTTTGATCAAGCTAAGTTGCGTTTTGCTTGATTTGCCGCAAAAATAATTTTTGTGTCGGATTGTTCCGAAATTTTTATACCAGCTCGGAAACGGCCCAACGGTCAAGACTCTTCCTCTTTGAGCAAGAGCCCTGTCATTTTTAAGCCATTCGGGGTCATTTAGAGCCTCAAAACAGCATTTTACTGTTTCAAAATTACCCTGAAAAATCATAAACTTCTAAAACTCACCAATCAACGATCACTTAGATAGATCATTCATAAACAATGTTATTACACTTTCAAATCAAGTCTCCATCAAAATCACTTAGATCAGATCATCATTAAACAACGTATTTCAATGGCAAACCAATGGCAGAAAACAAATGCAAGCAGGTACCGTACTCGTTTCCACATTGTGGTTTGAAATGATTACGAATCATGGAGAGATTGTAGACACAAGGACATTCTGAGGGAAACCCAAATGGGGAAGCTTATTGGAAATCCATTCAGATGCGGACATACACCTCACCGATGGTCACAGATCTCCACCTACTGGTTTCTACTATGTGCCCGCACCAAGGAAAAAGCTTGATTCTGAGTTCCCCAATGGAGAAGAAACAAGCTCGAATGGTGATACTCAGCTGAATCATCCTCAGTCAAGGTCTTCCCGACACATCTTCAACATACTCATTCAGACAAGCACTGCTCAGGAGATTTGAAACAATTGTAGAATATTATGCAAGGATCGGGAAGGAATCTCTACAACAACGGAAGGAAGATTGTTTGAGAGGTACGAACGCTTTCGTTGCCCATTAGAAAGAGTCCATTCATGGACTACATATATGCGTTTCACATAAGGCTCTTGTGTATGACATGAAGATTACTTCAGCTTCAAAATCCTACTCATCATACTAAAAACACAATGATTACCACTTAATATATATAAATATAATATAATATAAATATGTAATAAGATAATATCAATTATAGAAGAGAGTAAGAATTCCACAAGGCTTTTAAAAGGATAATTACTTTTAACCAAAGTAAAACCCTAAAAAAACTTCCCGGGTCGTTTCCTGACGAAGTGTGAATTGAGAATCGGGATTAAGTTCGTGATCGCGCGTTTGAATGGTCAATATATGATTTGGATTCTATTTCTACAATTTAAAATGCAAAAGACCAATAAAAGAAATCCTAAAACGAAAGCAATTTAAGCTAAAACACTAAAAATGATAACGGGATTCAAATCCCGTTCTTTAAAAAACCTAATTCTACAAATTTAACCCTACCAATGCAAATTTATTTTTTAACAATCCTAAATGATAAAATAAAATTAAAAAAAAAATTATATTTTTTTGACTTTTATATTTTTTTTATGAATTAAAAAATGATTTACACTAAATAAAAGATTAAAAATAGTAAACTAATTTAGAAAAATCTAAAGAATTAATGAAAAATGCTTTGAAAAGTGCTGAATTTAAGAAAAATAAAATGGCTTAACCAGCTTATCGAAATAAGCTGGAAGAGAAAGGAGATGTGTTGGATGCTGAAGTTGAAGCATTCCTCGCTGATGTGGACTGCACTGCACCTTATGATCAACCTCAGGCACTGACTACAACAAACATGTTTCAAGCCAATCATGAGGATGCTTATGACTCAGACGTGGATGAATGCCCCAATGCTGTAATCGCTTTCATGGCCAACTTGTCATCCACTAGTGCAACCAACAATCCAGTCAATGAGGTACACTCCAATGACAATCAAATCTTTGATAATGTGGATTATCAAATTCAGGAGATGCACCAGGAAGAACATTTTAGACTCCGATGCTGAGACGGAGATTGATGACAATACGATCCCGTATCATCAGTATCTTCTTGACACCGAAGCCCAAAAACAACAGTACGTTCTTTTGACCTGCACAACTGTTAGTATACTGATTCTCCCCCTCAAACAATGACCCGGGGTGAAATAGCACAAATATCAAGTGAGCAATTGAAACAAGACCTTTAGAATACCCAGACAGGAATGATACTGCAATCTGTCTTGAACTTGTAAGCGGTTGGTCGTGTCAATCTTTCAGCAATAGAATCAGCAACAGTACGTCTGAGAAACAGTACTTTGAACCTTCAACCTCTGAGAAACCCAAAGTACTTGCTTCAGGGATGTATACCAAAAGTTCAAAGTACATTCCACCTACAAAATGTTCCAACTGAGGTATCTGCTGACACATCTGATAAAGTATCTATGATTGCCATCTTAACTGACTTGCAAACCCAACTAGACGGACATGCTAAGGTTAACCAAGAAAAAAGTTTGGAAATTGAGACCTTAAAAAATGAGCTTCTTCAATGCAAGCAAGAAATATGTCGTCTAGATACCCACAAGGTCAAACTTGATCTTGAAAACAAAGTTAGACAGGAACAAGCCCTAGTGATTCAGCGTAACAAGCGTAACGCTGAACTTGTGCAAGAAAACGATTTGCTTAAATCCACTCTTTCAGGAAAAGAAAAATCAATTGCATTTTTACAATCTGAAAAGGAAAAGATTTTATCTGAGAAAAAGGATCTAGCGGATAGTTATCTAGATGAAATAGTTTGTTTAAAAACTGCTAACAAAGTTGCAAGAGATATGTTGCAAAGATTTATGCAACACAAAACTTTTCCTATGCTTTTAAGAAACCAAAGCCGCAACACGCTGACGTGCACAAGACCTCCTAGGTACCCGAACCCGATGTCTTGGTTTATACAAGCGAGCTCAACCTGTCTTATACGATGCTGTGAAGGACCGTTGGGCTCCGGTACCATCCTGTTCGCATATGGGATAGTGAAGATGTCTTGGTACACCAAGTGGTTAGCATGAAAAAGATGAGTGAAAAACCAGGACATGTTAGACCCGCAAACGGTTTCTATGACAAGCTTAATGCCATGATGTTTGTTCCTCAGAAGGAACTGTCCCAAGAACAGGCGTATTGGCTTTCCGCCAATGAAATTGCTAGTAATGCTAGTAACCTGCCACACCTGTTACTCCTTTTGTTCATAATCGTCCACCTCCAAGTCAAGTTCTGTTTCATCTTCAAAAGGTTAATGCTGTTTTTCATCAATTTGAAGGTATCATAAATGAACGAACAACACAAAAACCACTCTATGTTTCCGAATGGTGTTTTGATTATGCCAAACAGTTTGTTGAACAACAACTGGTACCATTTTATGACCATTTCAAAAAACACATAGAATCTGCTAATGAAACAATTTTCAAAGAAGTAAAAGAATATGAACAGATTTTTGATGACTTGGATGCGGAGTATGAACGATGTGTTCTTGATAACAAGAACCTGACCATAGAGAAGAAAAATCTTTTAATCAAAAATGACTGCTTAATTGCTGAATGTTTAGAAAAAGATATCTGCTCTATTGTGCTTACTTCCGATATTGTTGTGCCCCCTAGTTCGAATTGCCTTTGCGAAGATCTTAGATCTGCATGCGATAGGGAACACACTAAAGTTCTTGAACTTGAAGCTGAAGTTTTAAAACAACAAAAGATGGTCATTGAATCTGAGAAACGTAACTCTCATTTACAAAAGACCCATATTGATTTGCAACTTAAATTTCAAAATTATAAACAGTGCATAGACACTTCTAGTGCATCAAATGCTATTTTTGAAATAAATAAGTTAAGAGATCAGCTTCAAGGAAAAGACACCACTATCAGGAATTTAGATGCTCAGATCAACATCATGAAGGTGTTGAATGTAGGTTCCACTGAAGGTAGTTGTGACCAACAGGCCTTAGACACTGATAGAATTCAGTTGAAAGATACGATTACCTCCCTTAGGATTCAGCTAGATGGCCTTAAGGTAGAAAACGTGAGTCTCAAAAGAAAGTATGATGAACTGTCAAAGGCGAATACTCACTCACGCATTGCATACACCGATAAGCTTAGTGCCTTAACTACGGGAAATAACCAGCTGAAGCCCAAGTGGACTGGTAAAAACAAGTAGTGAACCTTAACTTCTGAGACACCAATTAGTGCTTGCTCCTGGGAGTGTACAACTTAGGTTCTAAGTATATTCCACACCTAAACGTGCTAAACGGGACAAACCAACCCAGTTTACCTAAGAAGAAGCAAAAAAACTTTTGTTGAACCTCCAGACCTTTCACTCAAACAATCAAAAAACTAAGTCGTGCATCCTTATAAGCAATCATAACGTGTGATGTGGACTTGTCTACAGGTAGTATACACCCACTTCTGGAGCTAGCAAAACTATGCCTAAGAGAGCCCCTCGGAATCATAGTTCTTTGCCGGCTAAGAGTGCGAATGCGAGGAGAGTAGAAAGGCACCCATAGGACTTTGAATAAAAAGAATCGTGTTGATTCTAATTTGCTTGTTAAACATTATGTTTCTGTTTCAAATTTGAACAATGTTTGTGGTGCATGTAACAAATCTTTGGTTTTTGCTAATCATAATGATTGTTTGGTTATGTGTGATGATTCTATGAATGTTAAACCCCACCAGACTAAGCGTCTTAAACGCCAACCCAAGAAAGAATGGAAACCCATTAAGAATGTTGGGAAACCCATTAAGAGAGTCTGGAAACAATTAGCAAACCTGTTGCTAATAGCAAGCCTCAGTGGAAGCCCACTGGAAGGCATTTCTCATTATTTGAGAAGTATCCTTTAACTAGGATCATGGAACCTACTGATATGCCAATAGAACTACCCCCGAGTGCTAGTTCTAGCCCCCAAATAACTATGGTCTCTAGGTTTATTGACCATAAACTTAGTGATCGACAGGCAGGTTCCAAAGGGATCTTTTAAAATTTTTTTTTAAATTTTTTTTATTAGTTTTTTTTTTTTAAAATTCTCTAAAATATTTTTTATTTTTTTTTATTATTTTTTATCTGGTATTTTTGATTGCTAACTAACGGAACCCTTCTGGGCATCCTATCACGTAAATGTTGTGTTATTGTACAGGCTAGTACAAATTGTTCTTATGGTATCTGGATTCAGGATGCTCAAGACATATGACCGGTGATCGTGCGCGGCTTATAAACTTTGTGGAAAAGTTTATTGGTACTGTGAGATTTGGCAACGATGAATATGCAGCAATCATTGGCTATGGTGATTATAAACTGGTGGACATATCATCCTTCGAGTCTTTTATGTGGAAGGACTCAAAGCACAACTATTCTCTGTAGGAAGTTTTGTGATGGCGGTTTAGAAGTTGCATTTCCGATAGCACTTTGTTACATTCGCAACTCAAATATCGTGGATCTCCTTAAAGGTTCACGGACTACCAACTGTACTCATCTCACTGAATGATGTTGATGTCAGCTTCACCAGTTTGCTTGCTTACAAAAGGCTCTTCACGAAAGTCATGGTTATGGCATCGTCGGTTGAATCATCTTAATTTCGGGACTTGAACGAATTGGCTCGAAATAATCTAGTCAGAGGTTTACCCATGCTGAAAATATGATAATAGACCATTTGTGTCCATACTTGAAGCTAGGTAAAGCAAGAAAAGGCATCACTCCACTAAAGCGAAAAAACACCAATACTGAAGTTCTCCATACACTTACATATTGACTCTGCGGACCAATGGAGAACGGAAAATATCAACTGGATAAGAACTATGTTTTGGTGATTGTGGATGAATTTACACCAGATTTGGATGGGTAAGATTTTACTCGACAAAGGATGAAACTCCTCAAGTGATTGAGAAGTTTATTGTGAAGACTCAACGAGCCCTTAATGGTACTGTTCGATTCGTCAGAACAAATAATGGAACAGAGTTTGTGAATAAGACACTCGACGGTTGGTTTAAGAGTGTTGGTATTTCTCATGAAATGAGTGTACCTCGGTCTCCGCAACAGAACGGAGTTATCGAAAGACGGAACCGAACTCTTATAGAAGCTGCTCGTACTATGCTCATCTTTGCGAAAGCTCCATGTTCTATGGGGGTTCCCCCCCCAACAGAGCTAAAGCTGTAGCCACTGCGTGTTATACACTCAATCGATCTCTTGTACACACGCTTCACGGGAAGACCTATTATGAACTGCTGAAGGGAAAGAAACCTAATCTACAATACTTCCGAGTGTTTGGATCTCTGTGCTATCCTACCAATGACTACGATGACGTTGGTAAACTCAAGGCGAAAGCAAATATAGGTATATTTGTTGGCTATGCACCCACCAAGAAGGCGTACCGAATCTACAACAAACGCACGCGCAAGATTCAGGAAACCGTTCATGTTACCTTCGATGAACTTACCGAAGGATTGACGTCTATTTCAAACCAGTTCGGACTCGCACCTCTACAAATATGCTTCTGTGCCAAACAGTACAGAACTCGAACTTACTGCTTTACAGTCAGGACGAAGCCGTTCTGCACTAGTAAAAGACCCAGAACCACCTAGTGTCCCTCCTACAAAGAAACAGGTAGACGATTTGTTTCAATGGTTTGATGATGATGAGGTTGTTCCGATACCTCCGGTTGTTCCGATAACTCCGGTTAATGTTCCTGCTGCCCCGGCACCCGAGAATGCCAATGGTTCACCTTCCACAACAGTTATCTCAGAAGGCGCTCCTGCAGTTACTGAAAGCCTCTTACCTCATCAAATACCTCTACCAGACACTAGTGATTCTGATGTTGAAACACTGTTCGATCATGTTGACAGTAATGTGTTTGACACCTATAATGCTCCTGAAACCGATTCAGAAGCATCTCATTCCAACTCTGTCAATATCGATGTTACTCCCAACAACCAATTACCTCATGTGCAAAAATGGACTCAAGCACATCCGCTTGAAAACATTATTGGGGATAAAGATCGACCCGTCTCTACCAGGAAACAGCTAGAAACCGACGCAATGTGGTGTTTCTTCAATGAATTCTTAACTCATGTTGAACCAAAGACTTACAAGCAAGCCTTAGAGCACTCGTGCTGGATTGAGGCTATGCAGGAAGAAATTCATGAGTTTGAACGTCTAGATGTATGGATACTTGTACCCTGTCCAGATAATATTCTTATCATCCCGCTCAAATGGATTTTCAAAATTAAGTTGGATGAATATGGAGACGTCTTGAAGAACAAAGCTCGGTTAGTGGCGAAAGGATATCGTCAGGAAGCTGGTATTGATTTTGAGGAATCATTTGCTCCGGTTGCTAGATTAGAAGCGATCAGACTCTTCATTGCTTACGCAGCAAGTATGAACATGGTCATCTTCCAGATGGACGTGAAAACCGCCTTCCTCAACGGCGAACTGAATGAAGTTGTCTATGTTAGTCAACCAGAAGGATTTGTAGATCCAGATCATCCATCACACGTGTACAGATTGAAGAAAGCTCTTTATGGACTCAAACAAGCTCCACGTGCGTGGTATGACAAGTTGTTGATGTTTCTACTCAAGTCAGGATTTACGTCAGGAAATTACAAAAGTCGTGGCGATCCCTACCACTCTTCACGATAAGAAGCAGGCAAACATCCTTCTACTGGTACACAATATATGTATGATGATATAATCTTTGCCTCTACTAACCCCATAGACCTGCAAAATATTGCTTTTGAATTGAACACAACTTAGAAGATGTCGAGAATGGAAAAATGCCATTCTTTTTGTAGTATTACAAAGTTTCTCAAAATCCAGAGGCATCTTTATCAACCCAATCCAAATAAGCTCATGGGGAAGGGGATAAATCTGAAAAGGTTGGTTTTGACTCATCCACACCCATTAACACTCAATGGCGGGAGTGTCCCGACCTTGATGAAGAGATAAGGGAGAGAAAGACTAATTGAACCTATACGATTTCGTGGTATGGTTGGCTACCCTTATGTATCTTAGTTCATCTAGACCTTACATCTAGACCTGACATAGTATTTGTTGTTTGTATGTGTGCACGATACCAGGCTAAGCCTACTAAAATGCACCTTACTACTATAAAGCGGATCTTTCGATACCTAAAAGGAACCATTAACATGGGTCTGTGGTATCCAAAGGACTCCGGCTTTGAACTAAAAGCTTTTGCAGATACTGACTATGCAGGATGTCATGACACACGGAGAAGTACTTCTGGTTCAGCTCAATTTCTTGGACATCGACTTGTTAGCTGGTCATCCAAAAAGCAGAAAAGTACTGCCATCTCCACTACAGAGGCTGAATACATCGCCCTATCAGGATGCTGTGCTCAAATTCTCTGGATGCGTTCTCAACTGCGAGACTATGGATTTACGTTCAACAAAATTTCGATGTATTGTGACAATCAAAGTGCTATTGCTCTATGCTGTAATAGTGTTCAACACTCGCGATCCAAGCACAATTGATATTCTATCTATCACGTCATCCCGCACTTTTATCAAAGAGCAGGTTGAAAGGAAAGTTGTTGAGTTGTATTTCATGGAGACAAAATACCAACTGGCTGACATATTTACGAAGGCATTACCGAGAGAGCACTTCGCAACACTACTCCCACTGGTTGGAGTTAAACAAATGTCACCAGAGACTCTCAAGGAACTCCTGGATGAGTCTGTCTCCGAGTAACCACGTGTTTCACATTGTATCCTTTGTCTATTTGTGTATATTTGCAAAAAAAAAAATTATTAAAATATATAGATATATTTATATTAGTGTAGTATGGCTTGCAGTTATTTCAGACTGTAACCCGGTCTTAGCCCAGAGATTTAATGTACGTTTCAGTGCATTATTTCTTCCACAGACAAGAAGTTGTCTAAGCCCCAAAACTTTTTTATCATAAACAACTTGTTTTATCAAACATGTTCGGGCTAACCAATTCAAACATTGACACGGGTCATTGTTTGAGGGGGAGAATCAGTATTTCTCACAGTTGTTGCAGGTCAAAAGGACGTACTGTTGCTGATTCTATTGCTGAAAGATTGACACGACCAACCGCTTACAAGTTCAAGACAGATTGCAGTATCATTCCTGTCTGGGTATTCTAAAGGTCTTGTTTCAATTGCTCACTTGATATTTGTGCTATTT
Source organism: Tanacetum coccineum (assembly GCA_026074375.1). Lineage (NCBI taxonomy): Eukaryota > Viridiplantae > Streptophyta > Magnoliopsida > Asterales > Asteraceae > Tanacetum > Tanacetum coccineum. The sequence continues at coordinate 63,821 of BQNB010005785.1, read as the reverse complement.
CACCTCACCTCATACTTTGAGGGGGAGATTGATACATTTTAAGTCCATTCTAGATCAAAACCATTCAACAGTTTCATACTTTTGATCGGGGGAGAAAATGTGACTTAAACATGTAAAACGGATAATTAATGATTCTTGATCTAAAATGGTAAGTCCCCTATCCATTCATGTTGCTAAACATCTTTGTTTACGAGCGCACATGTGTAGGGGGAGCATAATGTTAACATGAACAAAAATGTAGAGGTACCAAAAGTTTGGTGTTATACATCACGTATTCTTGATAAAAAGACAAAGAATCTTTGTTTCATGTTCGTAAAGTGATCTTATGGAATGCTGAGGAAGAATGCAGTTCCACCAGTATACGCATGAATGCTCATGCCTGGTCCTTCGGACTGCGCCCACTATGAAGTGGATTTCCATAAATGTACTGTACAAGTTTTGGATCTCACCAAGGCACTTCATTCTTTCGGATATATTTCAAAACATATCATAAGCATTCTGATTTAAACTTCGTTTGTGCCCCAAAACATATTTTATAAGCACATTAAATGTTTTTCAAATCATTATGCCACAGGCCTTCTAAGCGTACTTGATTGATATTAAGAAGTAAAACGCTGAAAAAGGAATTATACGGTATAGTCAGCAGATAGTAACTGTACTGAGTCACTCTTTACCATTCTATTAGTAGAAATACTTATAGTGTGATAGTCTTCGGACATCTGGTCTAGAGAACGGCGAACATTAGGGAATCTGATACTTAGGTATTAGAGGAACTAGCTTGTCACGTGCCGGAAAACCTGTCAAGAAGGTTCTTTGAATGAATCTATCTGATCACAGGTACAGTATTTATACTGTAATCATTGATCCTCACGGAATCAGAGGTTAATGTAACCGACCAGATTGAGTATCGTCTATACTCGGTCCCTTCAAAATATAAAACCTTTGTGTGTTCACAAAATGTTTTTCTTTGAACACATTAAGTGGATTTGACATAACAAAATGTTTTTGTTGGTGACTAAATTATTCTATCATGGCGAATGACGACTCAAAGTATCTGATGCAAGACATGTGCTCATATCCATACCACAGTATCTGAAGTAATCAAGAAAGCTTACATTCAAAAGCTTCCGCATAATCTCTGAAAATCAATGTCTTCTTCAAATGCAAAAGTTCAAATGACTGGAAGAAGATAAATCATCAAAGCTTTCAAAGATTCCAACAGATATGAGCATGTGAGACTAAAGATCAGCGTATGGCAAAGTCAAAGCGAAAGAAGATCACAAAGTAATTCAGAGAAGTAAAGCTTAAACAAGTCAAAGATCAAGATCAAGTCATCACATCAAGTTCTAAAGATCATGATCAAGGAGTTAAAGATTGAATTACCAAAGCACATCAAGTGAAGTACCCTATCAACAACGAGCTAAAGAGACAAGCACGAGTGAGCTAACTTCTCATGACCTCATCTAGGGGGAGATTGTTAGGATCACATAAATGGACCCGAACAAAGAAGCTTCGGTCACTCGAAGATGCAAGACAAAAGTCTAGCTCGAAAGACAATGTTAATTAATGTTTATTATGTATACGGGCCAAGATGTAAAAAGCCCAAAAAGAAAGCCCTCAAAGGCAAATCCTAGTTAGTATAAATACACCTAGTTTAGTCAAAATTAGGTTAGCTACTTCATTATCATTTTTCATCTTAGGGGTTTGTAGCAACTTTTGTTTCATTTTCAATCAAAAAGTTCTTTAATGTTTAATCTTATTTTTGCCATTGATCTTGTGATTTCATCCATGGAATGATCTAGGGATCCTACAAAAGTGTCACTCACCTGTTTGTTGGACCGAAGTTGGAGAAGCTCAAATCCTCGGTCCAGAACTAATTCAAGAGACGACATCCACACCCTGTGCCTATTTGTACACCCAACAATCGCTCCTTAATCTTTTCTAACCAATCAATCGATTCTAAATCTGTCCTCAATCCAAACGCACGAATCTTGGTGTTTATCATAAACCAAACTACCCTAGGTGGTCGAGAATAAAGCCAAACGCACCATGTGGTGGCTGAGAACAAAGGCAAACGCACCCTTGGTGACTAACAAAACCACACACATCCTTAACAGACTGAGAACAACACCATACACACCCTTGTTGGCTGTGGACAAAACCAAACGCACCTTGGGTTACCATATGAAAAATCAACACACCCCTTTTGGGTTGAGACCAAACCCAACGCATCCTTGTGATGCTCGTGACGTGGTGGTGCATCGGTGTGGTGGTTTTTGATGGCGGGGTGGTCATAGTGGTGAGGTGGGTGAGTGTCGGCTGGCGTATGGTTGTGGTGAAGATGATGATGGTGATAGTGGTGCATGGCGTGGTGTGGGATAGCAGCGGGAGTGGCTTCGATGATGATGGTGGCCGGCTGTTAGTGGTGATGGTTCGAAGATGGTGAGATGTGGTGGATCGGGTAGATCGAAGTGGAGGTGGTGATGTTTGGTTGCTGTGGTGAGTGGGGTGGGGCGGCCGGAAGTCTCGCTGGAAAAATGGTGGCGCCAGAAAATGTTTATAGAAGGGAGGAAGTATATGTTAGGTTTTGATAAAATGAGTTAACCCTAAGTATGTATATATTTATATTAGAGAGTTATAAGACAATGTGACAAGTCTCTAATAGATGAGGGTAAATTGTGTAACTATTTCCACAGGGACTAGAAGCGTAATTTTTGTTAGTTAATGGTTCGTGGCTCGTTTGGACTAGTTAACGGATGATTTAAAATACGAAACTCGCGCCATTATTTTCCAAATAACTTTTCCATCGAAAATAAGTTTTTACTTGGCTAGTTTTCATAAACGTTTTACAAAAATTAATTTAAAATGTTCATTGTTTATTTGGTAGTCATTGGGTGTCGCGAGTAAGTTTTGTCCGTAAAAATGAAACTTTACTTTGAACATTCGCGTTTTTAAATAAACGCTTTTGATTAAAATGTAAAATAATTTACTAAATATTTCTATTTAATAAACGTGATAATTAAATATAAATTTAATTATTTTTGGATTGGTACGAGTTGTGTTCAAGATTTTGCGAGGCTATTTTAGTCATTTTATGCTTGTTTTCGGGTCTCGGGCAAAACTAAAAAGTTGTCTGAAACGTCGTTTTACATCAAATTGTTTTAGAGTCCGAGTTGTGAAAACGTGGTTTAGCGGGTCGTTTTTGATAAGTCAACTTAGGAATAATATATATATTTTCTCGCTTTCGAGTCAAATAAGTTTAAAAATAAAATTGTACTCGAGGTATGTAATAATAAATATGATTTATTATTAAAATATGTTCCGAAAATTTTTACCAGTTACGCGGTAATCGTTTTCATGTGACGATAAAAGATCAAAAGTCAAAAAGTAAGATCGGACCTGAAAAGTCAAAGTTTAAAATAGTCATTTAAAATTCTGAAAATTGTCGGATGTTACAGTTAAACAAACCAACCTCTCAAACCATTGATTTTATCTTCTTTTTATAAAATATAAAAATACAAAAAATAATCTCCTTTCAATCCCGTAGATCTCGGTTAAGCTCTATTTGAGCTTTATCAAAACCTATTATCCTATTGAACATAAAACCACCCGAGGTCTTTGCCTCATTCATATACTACAACGATTAGGTACACTGCCTAAGGAGTTGTAAAACTTCATGTAGATGTCTTTACGACAACCGCACATCAAGTTTTTAACGCTGCTACCAGGGAATAGTTAGGTTTCGGACTTAGTTTAGCTTAGTTCTACTCGCTTGAATCCTTTCAAGTGAGATTTTATGTTTGTTATATTAGCTTTCTTGCAGTCTATCTTTCTTCATGATATTTGTTTCGTAAATCATTCTCGTCAACCACCATGGGAGATGCGAATCCTATATGTACTTTTGGAGATTACTCTAAACCTAGCCACGAGGGCTACAAGAACACCATTGAACTCCCTGAAGGGAACAATGTTGTACCTCTCCGTTCTGACACCATCCGGTTGGTGCATATAAGGATGATATTACTCGGTATTTGGTCGAGGATCCAAAACCCATCACATCAAGGTATTCTTTAACTTGTGGACTTCTTCTGATCCTTGACGGTGCTCATAGAGAAAGACGCCAACTGCTTTTTATTTCAATTTTCCCTCCGATCAAGCTAGCAATTAGGCTTGAATCTTCTAGCAGGGATCCTATCTCCACATGGCAAGATAGTATACTTGTTTTCCTTGCCTCATTTCTTTCCCACCGGGAAGGACCGCTAATCTTCGCTATGATTTACTAATGTTCAAAAACTTCTGGGAGGAGAGTCTCGCTTAGTGCATGGTAATCGTTTTCTAGGTCTTACCAAAAAAGTCCCTCATCATGGCATCGATCTTTGGCTCCAAGTCCAAATTTTTTATGACCATGTCAATCCCATCACAAGACAAACCATCGATCAATCGGCCTGTGGTAAGGTTTGTGATCGAAACGCCAAAGATCCCTTGGTTCATTAGAGGGACCTTGCCTCTTGTCAACGAAAGTTGGAAGACCCAGGGATTTCGACTAAGCCGGTCAGCAATCTCTTTGCCTTAAGATGTCCCGAGCTCAAAAATCAAGTCCAACGCTTGATGGAAGCTTACATTGCTCCTTTGCAACCTATTCAAGTAAACAAGATCACTTCCTCATTTGAGATCTGTAGTGGTCCCCACGACACTCAGTACTGCATGGAAAATCCTAAGAAAGCATTTATTGAATATGCATCCTCGCGTATCGACGAAGCGGAAGGTAAGTGGTACACTTTTAAGCCTGAGCAAAACAATCTTGGTGATAGTCATGGAAAAGTCACCCAAACCTTAGGTGGAGACAACCCCAAAACTCCCAAAATAACTTTTCAAACCCACCTAGCCGGTTCCAACCTAACAGTTCGATCCTAAACCATTCCTTCAACAACAATCCTCAAAGTTTTAGCAATTGATCAAATCTCAAAGGATTGGTATCCAACTTCATGGCATCTCAAGACGCTAAATTGTCCAAGTTTGAATCCGATTTCAAATAGCAAGAAAGCGAGATAACCAACAAAATCGACATGGTATCAAAGGCATCACTGATCGATATGGCCGAAGCACTCAGGTGCGGCAATGGTTAAGAACCCAAAACTGAATGTTAACTCTACCTCTCCAGTTTTGTCTGCCCGTTCTTACCCAACATAAGACCCGTAATGCTCAACCCAAATCCATGGTTCGATCAACGCCATCACAATCCATCCTAAGCAACAATGTAACTCCCATAACGACAAGCCAGAAGAATATGAGCAAGAAGGAGAGGGCAACCCCGAAAACACCAACACCGTTGAACGTAAGAAGGAACAAAGGGATACACCACAACTGGAGCTGAAAGAACCAACTGCTATTGATAAAATAGGACCTAGCAGGAATAACGAGGAAAGGGAAATTGAATGGTTAGATATTGAAGAGCCTCTAGATTTAGTTGATACATGTGAAGAATCAGTTTATGAATCATTGATTAAGGAAATGCCTAAATGCTCACTGAAATTTGACTTTAGGATAAAAAAGGGTGACCCAAGAAACCTTAAAATCCCTTGCATGATAGGACATAAATTCATAGCTAACGCATACATTCATGTTGACCTACCCATGAACATCATGTCCTTAGCCTATTATAACTCTATTCGAAAGAGTAGGTATGAGTATAGGGGAAGAAATTTCGTAGGATTGGGAAGGGACATGCATGTATTTGTAGGAAATATGAGCTACGTGATGGATTTTACCATTCTGGAAAACATTGAGACTAATATTGAACCTAGTTTGTCCCATGTAGTATTTGGGCGGCCCTTCATTGAAATCGCCTACCTAGCTATAAATATGAAACACAGTTGAATGACTTTCACAGATGGAATTAAAGAGATTACCTTTAAAACACCATATAAGGACCTAAAGAGGAGCGAATTTTCTAGCAAAGGTCATGACTTATTATCATCTAGGATAATACTCAGTGAAGATGATTACGATAGAGGGTGTAGGAAGCCATCCGACTTAGAAGATGGATTTTACAGAGACACCATTAAGCTTGGACACGAATATTTGACTGGTATTGCTGATGAAGGAGAAGTCACGTAAGAACGCGTGGCTTCGAGTCTAGCTACAAGACTCATAAATAAAGAAAAGCGCTTCTTGGGAGGCAACCTAATGTTTATTTTTATCGCATATTAGGAGTGTCTTGTGTTTTAATTATTTTCATTTAGTCTTTTATGTTTGAATTCATCATTTTTGTAATCATGATTTGCTTTATTTCTAACTTCGTCTTATTGAGAATCAAAGGTATTTTGCATTAAATAAGTGTTAGGGGAAATATCCGGTTTTTAAGAACCAAATTCAAACTTATTAAATAAATTGGGTAATTAATTCGCGAATCTTAGGTTTCATTTAGTAATTCATACATGAAATAACTTATATAATCACGTGTAGGAAGTTTTACAAAGAAAACGAAAAGAAAATTTCTCAGAGGCTGGAGACGGCGTCTTGACGACGTCGTAAGCCCAACTACAGGAAAATTCGAAAATTTTCAAGTATTTTTGAAGAATAATTTGTACAACATTTAAAATTTGTAATTCTTTTATAAACCTGCAAAAACCTATAATTATATCATTACTCTCATCCTATCTTTACTGCTTTCATATAGTCAAACCCTAAACTCTCGTTGCATGTATATCTATCCCGTCAATTTTATGCTTGGTGTAGTTCTTTGATTACATGTTATATTTGATGAGAAGAGGCTTGGAAGTTCTTAGGAAGTTTTATTAGACGATTCTTGGAGGACGATTTAACCAGTTATGAATGATATTATAATTTCACACACACTTATAAACTTAGAGAGAGAGAGTTAGAGAGAGAGTGGATGGGAGAACATACTCAAAAACACACACAAGATTGTGAGAAAATGCATTCATCCATATCTCCCATGTTGGAGAGGGTTAATTATTTCTTCAATAGTTGGGTCGGGTCGGGCTTTCTATGGGATTTCCTTGGACTTTCTATAAGCCAGCCCGATTAGATTACTTAGATATTACATTTAATTGACTAACTATTACTAAGGCTCGTGAGATCGATAGCGATGTAACTGTACTAAAAACTGGTATTCACTAAACAATTCCCCTAAGGGACGATAGTTGAGTTTCTTAAAATGATAATAACTTTTTGTGTTCCTAACAATCTCCCCCTAAGGGGTGATCATAAAGATCTCTCCTTGTGACCTTGATCATTAATCGTTGAAGCTTCTTGTCTTGATCTTGAGTTCTTTTTATGTATTTGTGATTCTTTTGTCATGCTTCTTTGCGTAGTGATCTATAGACTTTAGGCTTGAGCTTGTTCCTTTAGCTTGATGGTCTTGTGATCTTGACCCTTTATTACTTGATTTTGAACTTCCTAAGATCATAAATCTTGCATCATCATTTGATTATCTTGTAATTATTTGCCTTCTTGTGATCTTGTGACTTTAGACCAACATGCTCATACTGTTCTTGATGTTTGAAAGCGAGTGTAACCATCTTTCTTGATATTCTTTAACTTTAACACTTTTTTACTTCGAGAAAGATGTTCGGTATCAGAGTGACAGAAACTTCTTTGAAATTCTTTGACTTTAATATTTCATCACTTCAAGAAAGATGTACGGTATCAGAGTAGCAGAAGTCTTGAAGCATATACTTGAGCTTTCATGATGTCTTTATATTTTTCGGCCGGGTATGAGCATGTGGTTATGAATCTTTAAGACAACTGGAATTAGGTACCTTCACCTCCATCTTTAATTATCTTGCATTAAAACAGTTAGCAATAAATCTAGGGGACGAATATGGCTTTGTCATTCGCCCATGTTTGGTTGGAGTAACCTTCGAATCCGTGAGGATCGACCTGTGATCAGGTAGATTCAATTTAAGAAGAATCTCCTTGACAGGATTTCCAGCTTGCAGTATTGAATCTTTCTAACATACGTGTATTAGATTCATCGTACTCAACATGTTCTCATTATCGAAACGTCTCAAAGCAGACAATACGATAAGAATGAACCAATGAGTTACTGTCTCACCGATTGAATAGAAAAAATCGATTTGAAAAATCAATCGACGTGTCACTTGCTAAAGTGTTTTTGTGATACATCGAGAGTGTGAATCATTTCAAAAATTCATCATCAACCGTCAATTCATATACTGGAACAAGTTTGATTCATTAAGAATCACACCATTATTTCTTTCCAGTTGTCACAAGCTTGATTCGTATAGAATCGCACAAGTCACCTACTATGAGCTTGTTTGATGTTGGCTCAAGCAGGATTTCCATCTTCACTGTGATTACTTGAGTATCACTCTGATGTTCTGGCAAAACCACAAGGATAATGCGTAGGACTATTTATATATATTTTGTTATTCACTTTGTGTGACTTAGAAAGCATAATTTTGACAAGTGTCCTAATGAGATTTATGGATGATCTCTTTTGGCTCTAGACTCAATAGTACACTTTGGTTTTATTGATTAGAGGCTGGAGCAGACTGCCACCTTTTCAATACCAACTAACTCGGAGTGAGAAAGTTGATAGAAATGCGTGTAATCTCCGTGAGAAATAAAACATAAATCTTTTGAGAGATTCTAAGTGGCTAGGGAGGGTTGTGCATTGCATCACTGGGTCCATGATGTCAGTCTTCAATGTCAGCAATCATCTTTGTGATTCTTGATAGCAGATGTATTGACCCGGTTTCTGCCTAAGTGTAAGGAGGGCTTTTTTCTTTTCACCCTTTTTATAACTTTTCTTTTTAATTCTTTAACCCATTCAGCGCTTACCGAGACTTCATGACTAATACCTTGTTAGGTTTGTTCCAATATTAGCTCCATCTCAGTCGGCACTATTCCCTTATTCTCATCTTTTTACTCTTTTTGTATATACCTAAGGACTTCCTACACTAACTAGTGATATACCTGGGTATCCACCTCCGGTTCTAGTTGCATCATGGGATTGAATACCTAAACTTAATCCACTTATAACTCTAATACAGTAAATTAAATGGCCGGTCTTTCGTACTTCCACATTTAAGCCAACACGTAACCATTTGCTCCCCCTTCATATGTGCATCGATTAATCAAAAGAGTTTAGCACATATGATGAGTTAGCGTCACTTGAGATATTATAAATCACGCTTATTAGCCATTACTAATAAATTTTAATCACATTTCACCCCCTTATCAAAAATATTAACTATCGTGATATTTTGATATCAATTGATTCAAATATAACTGCTTTCGGGGAAAAAAATGTCCAATTATTAACAAGCGGATTATCAAAACATTTTAATGCTCCCCTCAAATTATGAGGGAATTATATGGTGGTTTTAGTATGTTAATTTGAAAAACTTTGAATTTACTAAGAAATTCTTGAAAATTCATACTCAAACACTATATATGCCTATTTTTAGTCTAATACTACTTATTTACATATTCACAAGTTATTATGTACGAGGTTTTTACCTGAATGATTGAGTTCATCTTATGATAGACTCTATGGTGTTCTTTGTAGCAGAGTAGGTCTTCCCCCTGTCTTATATAGAAGTTTCTTAGCTATTCTCTAAATCAGCAACCTTTCTTTGGTAGATTTAACGCAGATATGCAAAGCGCATCAAGCAGTCTGATGTATAAGCCCAAATCAATGTACACAGCAATTAACACTTTTAAAAATTTGATACCGCAACACCAAAGTCAATTAAGTCCCGGATGTCTGTATTTCTCCTTATACGATAGTGATGATATAAATTGTAACACCAAAGTCAACTAAGTCCTGGATGTCACAATAATTCCCTCTTAAGTAGTCGAAATGAAAACACCTAAGTCAACTAAGTCCAATTGACTCTTTCTGTATACAGATACTGACTATCTTAAGGAATCATCATACTTATCAAACCTATGTGTACCTTTTTTATCAAATATTTCTACTCCTTTTAAAAATAATCTTAGAGATTAACCGTTTGAGGAAGCATTTATTGAATCAGTAACCAATCTTCTCACGTTAGATTAAATCTTCTTAAAAAAATTTCCCTCATAGTATCTTAAATGATGCATACTTGAAATTAAAAAGATTTCTCCACCCCCATGTAGTTGAAATAGTGCACCCGAAAGTAACAAGTTAAACACTGATTTTCTTTGCGGTTATGACATTTGTCTTCCCGAATGTTTTATATCCCCCCCCCCCTTTTTACCTAAAATGAGATTGGGTTAAATTCATCACGTGTACTCATTATCTTTCTTATATATCTATTCCTTCCCCTTGCTGGTTTTGATACCTCGAAATCAGCAAAACCTAGTACGCACATATACATGAGATCGTGTTCGAAGAATTCATAAGCTTAAATCTATTCTGTGAGAATCAACTGAGTCTTAAATTGTAAATAAGTCCCTAAAGTTTGAAATAAATGACATCTAAAGCTCTTATAGTTAATATAAATTAACTCCCGCTGTAATTTGTTATGTCATTATCAAAAACTTTATCTGTTTATTTTGTGACTTATTTTAAAAGACTGTTTTAAAAGATTATTTGATGACGCATTCTCCCCCTCAAGTAATGACCCGTTTTCTATTTAAAGAGCTGTTGTTATTGTTTGAGTGGTAGAATTGTCTTTGAAAATATTTTTGAGATTGCAGAAAACACTGATTCATTATGAAGACAACTTTTTACTAATAAAAAATAAGATCTCTCTTATTTTGACACATAAGCGCACTGACACGTACACTTATGGTATAAAGAAAGCACAAGTTGTGTTGCAAAGTAAACACAAGCCTTTGCATGGTCATAAAGTAGACCATGCCCGAGAATAAATTCTCGTTATGAGGTCAAGTTTTCTTTTTGAAATACTTGCCTTTAAGATGATGACCGGGTTGCTATCTGAAATAATAGCAAGCCATTTGGCATGTTTTGAAAACATTTTGAACTTCTGCTTGAACTTCATTTACAGCCTCGTATCATTATTAAATGATATTTCTAAGGCCGTAAATGTTATCGATTTTCAAAAGACATGCCAGAGATACATATTTTTATATTTTTCTAATTTTTTAATTTTGTATTTTGTTTTTTTCTGATTTTATATTTTTCTATTTTATTTTTGTAAAATTTTATAATAATAAAAATAAAAATAAAAAATAAAATCTTTTTGTGTTTTTATGATCTTATATATTTACATAGGATACAAGGAGATTTCTCTTCTTTTGAAGATAAAGCGCACTGAAGCATACACCTTTCTTTTCTTTGAGGAACGGGGCCTGAAGTGTTGTCTTCAGACGCCATTAAATGAAGCTCGGGTTATGCACTGAATTGTACATAAGCCATAGAATGAAGACCGAGTTACAGTCTGAAGTAACTATAAGTCATTTTTCTTGAAGTCCGAGTCCTAAGCTGATATTTACTTAGAAGTCGTTGACGATGTTGATTAGATGTGTAGAGCAGCTCGAATCCAATTACCAAGGTACGATTTGTATGACTTGCATTGGACACTTGAAGAGCATGTAGAAATAGAAACATTTGATCCTATATGATTGTTGGGTTCCAAGTGGTTAGCAGTCCTAGATTCTATAATCTTAGGTGCACTACTCGAACTCGTATGATTTATTTCTTTGGGTCTCCATTGAGATGCACTACTTGGTTTTATGTTTGTTATTACAGTTGATTTAATAGGTTTCCTAGGAGGCACTATTTTAGTGGAAGTGAATCTAGTTAAGGGGCACTTAGTTCCAACTATAGTGAAAGTCCTTCCTGTGGGAACCCATTTATATCTAACATTTTTAAACATTTTACCAGTAGGTTTCCATTCTTTCATTTTAATGCTCTTAACAGCCTTAGCTCTAGCACGATCATTCATTTTAGACAAATGTTGTACAACACAAAAATCATGTCTTGCATCAAAATAGCATTTGTTGCATGTTAAGCATACAGATTTAGACTCACTATCTTCTTTAGTCAGACTAGGCTTAGCATTCCTAGTGTGGGCTTCTACTTTTTAATATTTATGGTTACTACTTAATGGTTGCATAATCCTATTGTTCTTTGTTTCACTTTGAGGTTTTGATCTGCTAGCATTAGTAGAACATTTTTCATTTGTAGAAGGCACTAAAGGTTTGTTAGTGGTCTAAGTCTGGTGAACATCTACTTGAATTTGTGTGTTATTGTCTGATGTTGTACTAGTCTTTACAAAAGTGACTTTCCTAGCTTTGTTCATTGGTGTGACGGCAACCAACTTCTCACTCTTCGATGGGGAACTAGGACATGTATCACTAACATATACTAACAACTCCTGAATCTGTTTCGTGTACATACAAGCATAAGCAAATGCATTATCCAAAGGATTTGAGGTTCAGCTTTTGTTCAAACTATTTCACGAAGAGTGTCAGCATTTTCTTTTAGTATCCTGATGTAGTTACATGTGCTTCCCTATTGTTCTTATGATTGCGGGTGAGTGGTTCAAAGTCTACTTATGAATACAAAGGGGGGTAATCACTTTTGGGCTTATTTATATTCACGATGTGAAATGTCAACTTTTCCTTTAAGTTTCCTTAATTCATACTTAAGAGCTGTAATGACCAAAACTTTTTCCTGAAGACTTGCATTTAAATCAGAGATTTCCATAGACTTTTGATTAACCTGATTAACTAAAGCATCACATTGTTCTTTTGATTTAATACGTGTTGGTTTAATCGAGTCATAAAGTTGCTTATATGTCTGTTTCAAATGCTCATTCTCAGCAATAAGCTTTGACACCTTATGATCCAATTCAATATTTATCGTTTCAATCTCTTCTATGTCCTTCTTGACCTTATCCTCATTCATATTTCCACTTAGAGATTTAATTCTCTCTTTTAACTTTTTTATGACCGTGTCTTTCTCTTAGGATTGAGCTTTCAATTCATTTAATTCAAAATATTAATCAAAACTTAGAACACTTTGATTTGAAACAGAATTGTCTCTTTGAAAAATTTCCTGATTAAGTTGAGTATCAACTTCTAAAGAGATGCAATGTTTTTCAAGAGTGGTATAAATTTTGAATAGTTTATCATAAATCTCTTTTTCAATGAAATCCTTTTTGTTGAGAAGCTCAGTCTCAAGTTTGATACACTTTTCACATTCATTCACATTCACATAAACATTATCCACAGAAGAATTCACAATTATGTTCACTATATCTTTGCTAATGACTTGTTCCAAGAGTCGTTCGTTTTCATTTAAAACTTTATGTATTTTAACTGCAAATGTTTTAGACTCTAAACGATGTTGTTCCATAGCCTATTCCATTTGATGAAAGACGTTTTGGACTTCAGTAAGTTCATCAATTAAATATTGATCGAATGTATTGAATATGTCCTTCAGTGCTTTTACAAATGGAATAATTTCATCCTTAAAACAAGCTTTTGTATGTTCAAACCCCTACGAGCCCTCAGTGATGGCTATGGTCGTGGTTCTTTCTTTGACAACCACATCAAAGCCAGCAAGATGGTGTTTAAGTTTCTTTATTTTATTCAAAACTCGTATTATCATGCTGACTTTAGGAAGTTCTTTAGGAACCTCAACTTTTGGTGTGGTCTATTATGAAGGACTAGGATATAAGTATTCATTCAAATTCTTGAGTCCAAAAAAGCTTTTCAGTAGATAATTCAGTTTGTGGAACAAATCATTTTTCAAAATCTTGAGAAAGTTGGTTAAGAGCAGCATAATCAACTGGTGTAGTATTAACTTTCTTTTCTAACATCATTGGATCCTGTTGTTTTAAAAGCATTTTTGAACGACTCTCTTCAGCAAGCATAAGGGTCTCTTTGGAGTCAGGAATCACAATAGCACTAGTGTTTTTAATTGACATTACATATAAAGCTTTGGTTCCAACTGCTGAGCTTTCTTCAGATAGAAAGGATTTTGAAAACCTAGAGCTTGTTTAGTGGTATGATCATAGAAAAACTGAGGTTTCGTCAACATGTGAACAGTTTGTGCTGATTGATCTCTTTTAAAAACAATATTATCCAGCTGTTTGATCTTCTTTTCTAAAGCAATTTCTCTATCAATGTTTCTAGATTCTTCTTTCTTAAAATCATTTTTGAGAAGAGTAATTGTATGTATTAAAGATTCCTTTTCTTTTAAATGTTCAGAAAGAGTTTGTTTAAGACGATCAATCTTTATAGACTGTTCACATGAATCTGAAACATTATCTTTACTTTTTAAATTAACATTTTGGCCTTCTTTCAAATCTTTAACTTGTTCTTTATATCTTTCAAGCTCATTAGTTAAAGAATCATTGACACTTTTATTGTCCAGATTAATCTAGGTGCAATTAATTACTTGGCTTTTCAATTGTTCAATCACAGATAATATCAATGCATCTTGCTATGCAGATAAGTTAGAATTATGAACAGCTGACAGTTGTGATTCTGTCGCATACTAAGAATAAGGAATGATATTGCTATCACTGGTTATTTCAGTCTCTGAATGGTTCACAACACTCGACTGTTCAGAAGACAGCTTCACCTGCACACCTTGATTAATCCTATTGTTATCGACATTACCTGGATTACCTCAAAGAGAGCATCTGAACCATAACTTGAGATATTGGCCATGAAACTTGGTTGTGTATTAGGTATGTCATCACAATCTGAATCATATACCTCAACTCCATTAGCTTGGAAGAGTGCATTAGTTGTCACTGTGAAAGCCCCTAGACCAAAATTAATTATTTCTCTAGTATCTGCCAAAATTGCAAGTTGGTCTTTGCTCAACTGAATCCCTGCTTCCTGAAGTTATGCTAACAACATCTGTTGCTTGAGACATTGTATCTTCTTTGATTGAGTATACAGCCTTAATATATGATCATTACCCATTGAACAATTACCCGCATAACTAAGAGTCTGTCATTCTGGCATAGCAACTTGATGCATTGGATTTGATGAAGTCTCTAGTTGATTGTTGAATGATGGGTAATTTGAAGCAAGTATGGTACTCATGAATGTCAAAGCTTTAGTTAAGCATTCAAGTGGATCATCAGTTGGAAGTAAATGTATGGTTGCACAAGGCTTTGAATCAACTTGTATAGGATCTGCTGATGATTGTAGAGAAACAACTGGTGCTTGAGATGCTTGTTGATGAATCACTTGAGATGATTATGGATGAATCACTTGATATGATTATGGACGAATCACTGGATATGATTGTGGATGAATCATTGATGGTTGAGGATAAATCACTTGTAAAGCTTGTGGATGAAACATTGAAACTTGATGAGGAACAATTTGAATTTGTGATTACGCATTGTAAACTCTCTCATTCATGTAAAACATTTTGAGGCAATTGATGTTGCGAATCAAATTTGTAGATTTTTGTAGAATTTAAATGATGTTGTTGTTGTGGTTTGAAATCAATTAACGTTCATGGAAATTTACAAATCTATGATTTAAACCGAGAAAAGAATTAAATCTTTCGCGGGATTTATTGGGTTTAAAAGACTTCAAGATGATTCTTAGAGTTACTACTACTCAGTTACAACTGCTGGAAGGATTAATACTGTCAGAGATGAGATCAAAGACATATCAAAGAAGAGATAAAGGTTGATTGAAGAACAAGAATACTTATGAAGATAGTATCAATTATTTGTAAAGAAGATATGTATAAACTTATTTGTTTAAGAGAGATATATTAGGAATAGATATGCATTGATTAGTATACACGTTTTGTAAGCCCATTAGGGTTTCCTTGGTTTATAAAAGGAACCCTATGACATAGATCTAGAAATCAAGTTTTATCATTAGTTTTTCATAGTTTGCATAGAAATCATAGTTAGTATTCATAGCTATTTTGTAACTCAAAATAGTATTCAATATATTGAAAGTTTAGTAAAGATCTTGTTTTACTGTTTCATTGTTCTTCTTGATATTGCAAACTAGATTCCGCATAGTTTGTGATATTTTCAATCTTAGTTTCTACTATAGTTGTCTTGGATCTATCCAACATAACTAAGCTTTAACAAGCTAAGTAGGATCTGTCTATTAGGATCAACAAGTGGTATCACAGCTTGTTGAGAAACTTTGGATAAGAAGAACAATATATCTACACAAGATCTCATTGTCAAAGAGAAGATGGAATCACAGTCAGAATCTACCCAAACTGTATCAGCACTAAAACTCCCTATGCCCAAAACAGGAGACTATGATCTATGGAGCATGAGAATGGAGCAATATCTTACTCATACTGATCATGCTCTTTGGGAGGTTATTGTGAATGGTGATGCATTTGCAGCAATTGCATCAGCTAGTGCTGAAGGTCCTATTCCTCCTAAAACTGCTAAATAAAAGCTAGCAAGGAAAAATGAATTGAAAGCAAAAAGCACTTTGTTGTTGGCCATTCCTAATGAGCACCTATTGAAGTTTCATGGAATCAAGGATGCAAAGTCCTTATGGGAAGCAATCAAGACCAGGTTTGGAGGCAACAAAGAATCAAAGAAAATGCAAAAGACCATTATGAAGCAACAATATGAGAATTTTACTACATCAAGATCTGAAGGTTTGGATAAAACCTATGATAGGTTTTAGAAACTCATCAGCCAATTGGAAATTCATGGTGAAGTTATCTCTCAGGAAGATGCAAATCTGAAGTTATTAAGAAGTCTACCATCAACTTGGAACACTCATACCTTGATCATGCGAAACAAATCTGATCTAGACATATTAAGTATGGATGATTTGTACAATAATTTGAAGGTGTATGAAGCTGAGATTAAAGGCCAATCAAGCTCAAGCTTAAATTCTCAGAATGTGGCTTTTGTATCTTCAGATAACACTAGTAATACTAATGAAGCAGTTAATACTGCTCATGACATTTCTGCTGCTAGTTTATAGGGACAAGCTTCTGCCTTAACATATGCTGATGATGTCATGTTTTCCTTCTTTTCTACTCAATCTAATAGTCCACAGTTGGACAATGAAGATCTGGAGTAGATTGATACTGATGATCTTTGTAACATTTCTCATTTTTAGGTCATTTACGACTTTAATTATTCCATTATTTATTTTAAAAGTTTTGCGCGTTTGCTTTTAATTATTATCTTATAGTTAAATCGCGTAAACTAAAAATCAACGTTCAATGTAAACGGACACCAAAAAAATTAAAGTTTACATCAAGCAAGTGTTATATGATTATTAGGAGTATAATTTATAACTTTTCATAATTTATTTTTGTTGGCTACGTAAAACGCTTATGTTTCGCAATAAATTACATTCGGGCATACCCGGAAACACCTATACTTATCTACACTCAAACAAATACCCACATTTATACCCAATATACAAAATTAATTCATTTTATCATGGTATAACACCTTATGGCAGGATATGGGTGTTACACAAGAAATAAAATCCCAAAATACCCAATAACTCTTCCATCCCATGTGATAACTCTTACACACTAGTACCTTTATAACACATCTCCATAAATTGGCTTGTCACTAGTCCGTTCCCCCTCTTATGAACTGTGAGCTAGCATGGGGAGGAGGAGAAGGCTTCTTACACATTGTACTCAACCCACTTCATCCCATGGTTTCATTTTGGTGGTTTAAGGTTTCCTAGTTGCCATAAAAGGCTAGTCATATGTAAACTAGTCTTATACTTTTCCATTTCAAGAAAAACAAGTTAAATTCTCCCATATTGAGCTTAAAACCCACGGCTCATAATTTATCAACTAGGTTTTCATTTTATTTTACATTCCAAGGCATTCCAAGCACACAAGTATTCATTCTAAAGTTATCTAAGGTTACTCAAGGTTGTTTCAATCTTGGATTTGGGTTTAACAAGGATTAATCAAGAAAACATATTTAGGGTTTTCTTGATTAGGGTTTTGATTTTGGAAGCTTGGTTAGGGTCTATACCTTGTGTTCATCATTCTACTTATCTACTATAAGGTCTATATAAAGTATTCCATGTTCATTCATTCATTATCTTATATGTACATACTTGTTATATATGGTAATCACCACCTACATTCATTTTTGTGATACATGAAGTATTTTAAAGCATATATGATTCGAATTTCGTATTGTATGTAGTAAAGTAATACTTAAAATAAAGGTACATGCTTGGTATAAGTGTTAAATAATTTATATGAATGATTTACAAATTAAAAGGTGTTGAAGGTTTATTTACAAGTTAATGTGTAAAAGATCACAAGGACATGGATTTCACTTGGACAAGTAATGTGGACATTTATAGGGCCTAATATATGTGAGAAATATGGTATAACACTTGGTAAAAGAATGGTGCAAAGTTTCTAAATAAAAGGAATTATAGAACTTGTTTTATTAATTATAAAACCCTAATTAATTCTTATAACCTACTATTAGAATTCGACATATAACTTATACATTTTATAATTTATTAAAATAGAACTCGTTACAAGGATCGTAAGTATATAAGGAACTTGAAAAATGGATTTTTAATGAAGAAGATATGACATTTACGAGTTTACGTTAATTAATCGTATAAAAGTTTTTATAAAAGTTATTTTATACAAAAGCCTACTGTTACAAATCTGATATATAAATTATATTATTTTATGAAATTTAGGCATCTTTTCATAAGGAATCCAAGGACGTAAGAAACTCAAAAAACGGATTTAAAATGAAGATGATACGTTATTTACAAGTTTAAGTTAAAAAATATTTTTATAAAAGTAAATTTATAAAACTAGGTTACTGTTCACGACAGTATACTGTTGGGAAATAATTTTCATAAATATAGATTTTAACTCCCCTCGTTCGAACCTTTTGTTTCCCCTCGATCGATCCTCTAGTTCGAACGTCTTGTTCGATTGCTTTGTTCGAACCTCCTTAGACTACACTCGTTCGATCAATAATAATTCCACTCGTTCGAACCCTCTATATTTCCACTTGTTCGATCCAACCTTGTTCGAACCCCTTTGTTCGGTCGCTTGTTCGGTGGACACAAAACACTAATCCAACGACCCCCTTTTTTTGCTTAACAATACACGAACAAAAAATGAAAAAAAATCACGAGATCGTTGATTGCTAACGAGATGGTTTGAATGATATTAGATTAAACATAAACCATCTTTGAATCAAGAATCAAAAACAAACAAATAATCAAAAACAAAAACCTCTTTTTTTTTTTTCGAAATCAATAGAAAAAAAATACAAACCAAATCAATACATCAATCTTGTAGGCTCTTGATACCAATTGTAGGATCCCTAGATCATTCCATGTATGAAGCACAAGATCAATGGCACAAAGATTAAAACAATGAAGAACTTTTGATTGAAAGAAACAAAAAGTTGCTACAAACCCTTAAGATGAAAAATAAATAATGGAGAAGCTAACCTAATTTTGACTAAACTAGGTGTATTTATACTAATAAGGATTTGCCTTTGAGGGCTTTCTTTTTGGGCTTTTTACATCTTGGCCCGTATACATAATAAACATTAATTAACATTGACTTTCGAGCTAGACTTTTGTCTTGTATCTTCGAGTGACCGAAGCTTCTTTGTTTGGGTCCATTTATGTGATCCTAACAACCATTCACAGAGGAGTACTTATTAAGGTGATTTCATAGCCCCATGTTTTACTATATCAATTATTTACAACTTTTTGGGTGAGAAACATGCATCGTTTTACAAATTGGACGCAAGGTACTTTTTTATCATGATTACGTGTTTGCCTAAGTAGGGATAACCCACTGTGCCTAATTTCTTGAACTGTCAACTAATTTGTGTGAGTGCGAATGTTATAAATAGATCTATTTGGGATTGGCATCCCCATCTGGGTGAGTAGCTCTCACTGGTGTCACGGACTAAACCAACGGATGCATACCATGTCAGATTTGGGATGTTACGGGTTAGAACATCATCAAGGGCAATGTTGGCAATTTATATTGCAATTCATTTATGTCGAGCTTCAGTGTCATGAGCTTAGGGAAACGTAATTACACTTTGTGATGTTTGCATCTGTTGCATTATCATACACATGGAAATCTTGCGGTCCTACATTACATTTACATAAACCTATGAATTCACCAACTTTATGTTGATGTTTTAAAGCATGTTTTCTCAGGTCAATGAGGCACGAGGTGCTACAGATACATTGGAGATAGTCTTTTGGGGAGTCATGCATTAAAGATTTAGAGTCATTACATCTTGGGATTTTTGTTATGATCTAAAATCTTTGTTATCAAATGTTTAACAATTTAAGCTGTTGTGCTTTGTATTAAACAATTTTAATAAATCCAATGTATCGTATTTTAAACGACTCTTTTAGAGGTCGTTCTCATATCCTGTGATATTGATCTATGAAGTAACGCTCCCGAACTCATTATTTCGTTGCGACCCAATTTGGGGGTGTTACAGTTTGGTATCAGAGCCAAGGTTATAGAGAACCAGGTCAAATGTTTTTACTTGGACTATAACCATTTTCAAACATTGCATCATACAAAGGGATTTTCATGGGACATTCACTTATACATTACTTGTTGCATTAGATGAGTATACTAGATGTTGCATGGTTCACATACGTGTTTATAATATATTAAGTATATTATTATGGGTCTTATATATGTACTAATGTAAACTCTGTTTGAGTGTTACAGATCCTGTCATGTCTTCTTCATCCACAATCACATACACATCTGTCTACACTGATTCTGAGCCAGGGAGACTCTTCTGGGGAGCTGATGAGGAGCTGTCTGATGGAGGTTCTCCACGAGTCATCATATACAGATACGATGGACTCCCTATGCAGCCGGTAGCCCCGCCATCTCCGGACTATGTGCCAGGACCTGAGCACCCATCGTCTCCCGATTACGTGCTCGGTCCTGAGCACCCACCTTCACCTATTGAGGTACCATACGTACCTGAGCCTGAGTACCTCGAGTACTTAGTGTCATCCGATGCTGAGGCGCCCTTAGAGGACCATCCTCTACCTATTAATGCCTTACCTACCGCCTTATCACCAGGCTATGTGGCAGACTCCGATCTGGATGAGGATCCGGAGGAGGACCCCGAGGAGGATCATGCTGATTATCCCGCTGATGGAGGGGATGATGATGATGAGCCCTCTAACGACGATGATGATGATACTGATGATGAGGATGAGGAGCCCTTAGAGGACGAGGATGATGACGAGGAGAAGGAGCACCTAGCTCCGGTCGACTCTTCTATTGTACCTGTTGTCGACCCTGTTTCCTCAGCTGGGGACACAGAGGCATTTAAGACTGATGAGTCTGCACCTACACCTATATCGCCTCATATTAGGATCCCTTTTGTTCAGACACATCTCCGTAGGGCACGGAAGACTGTCAGACTTGAGCCACCTATGTCACCATCCATGGAGGCACGTATTGCTGAGTATGCTGCCGCACCTGCACCACCATCTCCACTATCACCTTGGTCACCTCCACTATCTCAGATTCCCTTACTACCACTACCACCTCCACCATCATCACTACATTTACCACCACCTGTACCCACATCATTACCATTACCATCATCACTACTACCACCACTACTAGTCTCACTATTCATACCACCACCAGTCGACCGTAGGGAGGACATTCCCAAGGCCGAGTTACCACCTCGTAAGAGGTTATGTCTGACTGCTCCCACATCGAGGTATGAGGTGGGGGAGAGTTCGACTGCTACTCCTAGACCTACTGGAGGTCATAGAGCAGATTATGGGTTTATCGGCACTATGGATGCCGAGATCAGACGTTAGAGAGCCGAGGAGGTCAGCTATGGTATTGGAGATGTTTGGGTAGACCTGGCAGAGGCTGTTGAGGAGGTAGCACCGACGACCCTCAAGGGGATCAATGCTAGAGTGACCGAGGTTGCTACGGTTCAGGAGCAGGACACACAGGATATTTATGATGTGATAGAGGATACTCAGGATAGGCAAACTTGGTTATTTTAGAGAGTTGATAGATTGGTCGAGGATAGACAGTTTCACTATAAGACTGCACGACTGTTGGATCAGGAGGCTCTAGCTTCTCGAGAGGCTTGGGCACATTCATTGGGATTGAGTTCAGCAGTTCACTATGAGCTGCAGGCCTATAGGACTCACACCCAGATGCAAGATTACCGTATCGCCTCACATGAGTCACTGATGATGACATTGATTGCACAGGTTTCATCACTACAAGGACAATTTTCAGCGGCATTAGGACAAATTCAGGCACTTCAGGCTAGAGATCAGACTCATGTAGATGATCTCGAGGGCGCTGGTAGTTCTGCCTAGGCTTACATTTTCATGTCATATTCATAGCTATCATTATGTTAGCTGGCTAAGTATTATGGGTTTTATACCCAGCTAGCACGGCAGTAGGATTTGTATTTTTCTTTTCTTGTATCAGACAATTATGTATGTTTTCCCAGTTATATATGATGTGTTGTATTATGTCATGCCGATCTCAATTCTGTTATGTATTGTGATACCAGTCATGTTATATAATCACTGTGTGATGTGATCTTGTTATATATAATGTGTTGTATTATGTCATGTTGATCTCAATTCTGTTATGTTTTGTGATCCTAGTCATGTTATATAATCATTGTGTGATGTGATCTTGTTATATATATGTTGTACCCATGTCATGTTGTGATGTTTATGAAAACTTACGTATTTTATATTGTTGTGATTTAGAACAATATGTCGCCAAGAAGAACCTCTGCTACTACTGCAAGGGATGTTACTGTTGTTGTTGTTGCTGCTGCTGCTGCGGCTGCTGCCCCTATGACAGTTGCTGCTGTTGAGCAACTAATTGAAGCAAGAGTGTCTGCGGCACTTGCTAATCATGAAACTCTTCGAAATAGCACTAATGGTCATGGCGACGGAAGCCACAATTCCGACACTGGTATTAGAGGAACTGTACGCACTCCCCGTGAGTGTACGTACAAGGATTTTCTGAATTGCAAGCCCCTTACTTTTAAGGGTACTGAAGGAGTGGTTGTGTTGTCACAATGGTTCGAGAAGATGGAATCAGTGTTCCATATCAGCAGCTGTGTTGTAGAGAACCAAGTTAAGTTTGCTACATGTACTTTCCTTAGAATTGCTCTAACATGGTGGAACTCCCACATGAAGACTGTCACTCAAGATGTTGCTTATGCTATAGAATGGAAGGCACTAAAGAAGATGATGACAGTCAAATACTGCCTAAGGGGTGAAATCAAGAAGTTAGAAATTGAGCTCTGGAACCAAAAAGTAAAAGGTACTGATTTCGCAAGTCACACTCTGCGTTTTCATGAGCTTGCACTGATGTGTGGAAGGATGTTTCATGAGGAATCAGAGGAAGTTGAGAAATATGTTGTTGGACTTCCTGATATGATTCGGGGAAATGTAATGTCATATCAACCCAAGACGATGGAGAAAGCAATTGAGTTTGCCAATGATCAGATGGATCAAAAAGTCCTCACTATTACTGAAAGGCAAGCTGAGTAGAAAAGGAAGTTATAGTTTAATGCTGGAAATAATCAAGGGCACCAACAACAAAACAAGAGACAAAACACTGGGATGGCTTACACTACTAGGCCTGGTGAAAAGAGGGAGTATACGGGATCATTGCCCTTGTGTACAAAATGCAACTATCACCACAAAGGTCCATGTGCTCCCAGGTGTAATAAGTGCAATAAGATCGGTCATCTAGCTCGTGACTGTAGGATTTCTAGTCCTAATGGTAATAATAATAATCGTGGGAACTTCGGGACAACTCAGAATGCTGTCACTTATTATGAGTGTGGTGTTCAAGGGCACTTCAAGAAAGACTGCCCGAAACTAAAAAATGGAAACCGTGGGAATCAACGTGGGAATGGCAATGCACCAGCCAAGGTTTATGTGGTGGGCAATGCGGAAACAAACCCGGAATCCAACATCGTTACAGGTACGTTCCTTCTAAACAACCGCTATGCTTCTATCATATTTGATACTGGTGCCGATAGAAGTTTTATATCTACTATATTTAGTTTCCTAATTGATATCACACCAACTACATTAGACCATTATTATGATGTTGAACTAGCCGACGGGAAAATAATTGGGATAAACACTATCATCCGAGGTTGTGCATTAAACTTCTTAGACCATCCATTCAACATCAACTTAATGCCCGTAGAACTTGGTAGCTTCGACGTCATAATCGGTATGGATTGGTTGTCAAAGTACCACGTTGTCATTGATTATGCCAAGAAGATCGTTTGTATTCCCTGGGGAAATGAAACCTTAATTGTTCATGGTGACGGAAGTAATCAGGGAAATGAGACTCGTTTGAACATCATTTCGTGCACCAAAACTCATAAATATTTGTTGAAAGGACATAATGTCTTTTTGGCACATGTTACTACGAAGGAGACTGAAGACAAGTCGGGGGAGAAGCGACTTGAGGACGTACCAATCGTTTGAGATTTTCTTGAAGTATTTCCTAAAGATTTGTCAAGTCTTCCACCGACTTGACAAGTGGAATTCTAAATTGATTTGATGCCTGGTGCTGCACCTGTAGCACGAGCACCCTATCGATTAGCTCCTTCCAAAATGAAAGAGTTGCCGGAACAACTACAAGAACTATCTGACAAGGGCTTTATAAGACCCAGTTCCTCACTTTGGGGAGCTCCGGTCTTGTTTGTCAAAAAGAAGGACGGATCATTCCGGATGTACATTGACGACCGGGAATTGAATAAGCTGACGGTGAAGAATCGTTATCCTCTCCCAAGGATTGATGATTTGTTTGATCAACTACAAGGATCCAATGTTTATTCGAAGATAGACTTGCGGTCGGGATATCATCAGCTTAGAGTACGAGAAGAGGATATTCCAAAGACGGCATTTAGGACTCGGTATGGTCATTACGAGTTCCAAGTGATGCCATTTGGTTTGACAAATGCACCTGCAGTATTCATGGACCTCATGAACTGAGTGTGCAAACCATACTTGGATAAGTTTGTAATTGTCTTTATCGATGATATACTAATTTATTCAAAGAACAAGAAGGAGCATGAAGAGCATCTTAAGGCAATTCTGGAATTGCTTAAGAAGGAGGAGTTGTACGCTAAATTCTCTAAATGTGAATTTTAGATTCCTAAGGTATAGTTTCTCGGCCACGTGATTGATAGTCAAGGCATTCACGTGGATCCCGCCAAGATCGAATCCATAAAATATTAGGCATCTCCTAAGACTCCAACAGAGATTCGTTAATTTTTAGGTCTTGCTGGTTACTACCGAAGATTCATTGAAGGATTTTCAAAAATCGCTAAGCTAATGACCAAACTCACTCAGAAGAAAGTCGCCTTTGAATGGGGTGACAAGCAAGAAGCAGCTTTTCAGACATTGAAGCATAAGTTGTGTAGCGCACCCATCTTAGCTCTCCCTCAAGGAGCTGAGAACTTTATTGTTTATTGCGATGCGTCACATAAAGGATTGGGTGCGGTATTGATGCAAAACGAGAAGGTGATTGCTTATGCATCACGACAGCTGAAGATTCATGAGAAAAATTATACTACCCATGATTTGGAACTTGGTGCAGTGGTGTTTGCTCTAAAGATTTGGAGGCACTACTTGTATGGAACCAAGTGTACGGTGTTCACAGATCATAAGAGTCTACAACACATACTTGACCAAAAGGAGTTGAATATGAGGCAACGTCGTTGGTTAGAGTTGCTCAGTGATTACGATTGTGAGATTCGTTATCACCCGGGGAAAGCAAATGTTGTTGCTGATGCTTTGAGCAGGAAAGAGCGAATTAAACCATTAAGAGTCCAAGCCTTAGTGATGACTATTTTTTTGGATCTTCCCAAACAAATCTTGAATGCTCAGACCGAAGCACAGAAACCAGAGAATCTCAAGAACGAAGATGTAGGTGGTATGATCAGGAAGGATATACCAAAGGAAAAGTTAGAACCCCGCGCTGACGGAACCTTATGCTTAAACGGCAGGAGTTGGTTGCCATGTTATGGTGACTTGAGGACTGTGATCATGCACGAGTCCCACAAATCAAAATACTCCATCCATCCGGGTTCTGACAAGATGTACCAGGACATAAAAAAGCTATATTGGTGGCCCAATATGAAGGCCGGCATCGCCACCTACGTTAGCAAATGTTTGACGAATCTAAAGTCCAGGCTTAACCAAAAGTCCAATCGAGTTTGATAGTACAACCCGAGAATACCCAATGAAGATGGATAATATCAACAATGGATTTTGTCAGAAAGCTTCCTTAAGTCACGCTAAGGATACGAACACCATTAGGTAGGATTGTTGACGAGCTTACAAGTTTGCGTAATCTTTAACACCAATGAAAGAGACTGATTCCATGGAGAAAATGGCGAGAATGTACACGTGAAGGAGTAGGTCCACGAGGCATGGAATACCTATCTCGATCATTTGTGATCGTGACCCTAGATTCACATCAAATTTCTGGAGATCACTTCAGAAGGCTTTGGGTACTAACTTGGATATGAGTACCGCGTACCATCCGCAGACTGATAGGCAAAGCGAGAGAACTATCTAAACTCTCGAGGATATGCTACGTGCTTATGTGATCAACTTTAGAAATGGTTGGGTTAGACACTTGCCACTAGTTGAATTTTCTTACAACAACAGTTATCACGCTAGCATCAAGGCTGCACCATTCAAGGCACTTTACGGACGGAAGTGTCGTTCACCTATTTGTTGGGCCGAGGTCGGGCAAGTTTAACTCACCGGTCCAGAAGGAGACAACTGAGAAGGTCATTCAGACAAGCAAGAATCAGGCTGCTCTGTGACTGACAAAAGAAGTCCTACCCGAATTAAAGCGTAAGCCGATGGATTTCTACAAAAGTTTTTTTATTTATATTAGGGATAGAGTTATGCTCAAAGTTTCACCTTGGAAAGGGGTCCTACGTTGGTGCTGGAAAAGATTAGAACTATTGCTTACAAGCTTGAGCTTCCTCAAGAGTTGAGCAGAGTTCACAATACATTTCATGTATATAATCTGAAGAAATGTTATTCTGACGAACCATTAGCCGTTCCGTTGGAAGGACTTCATGTAGATGACAAGCTCCGTTTTATGGAAGAACTTGTAGAGATCATGGATCGAGAAGTCAAACGGTTGAAGTAAAGCCGTATCCTAATTGTCAAGGTTCGATGGAACTCAAGGAGAGGTCCTGAGTTCACGTGGGAACGCGAAGATCAATTTCAAAAGAAGTATTTGCATCTCTTCACTAAACCCGTACCTTCATCAAGTGTTGCAAATTGAGCCTTGAGGACAAGGCTCTTCTAACGGGTGGAGACTATAACATTTCACATTTTTAGGTCATTTACCAACTCAATTATTTTCATTATTTATTTTTAAGGTTTTACGCGTTCGCTTTTAATTATTATCTTATAGTTAAATCGCGTAAACTAAAAATCATCATTCAACATAAACGGACACCAAACAAATAAAAGTTTACGTCAAGCAAGTGTTATATGATTATTAAGAGTATAATTTATAACTTTTCATAATTTATTTTTATTGGTTACGTAAAACGCTTACGTTTCGCAATAAATTACATCCGGGCATACCCGGAAGCACCTATACCTATCTATACTCAAACAAATACCCACTTTTATACCCAATATACAAAAATTAACTTATTTATGAACCAAATAAGCCTCATGGCCGGTTAGGAGGTTTACACAAAGAAATAAAATGCAAAGACCCACTAACTCTTACCTTTACATGTTATAAACCCTTAACACAACTAGTGACCTCATCCATGTAAAACAAAATTGGCACATCACATGTACCCTAAACACCATTTTCAGCCATGGAAGGGTCTTGGGAGGAGGAGAGCTCTTTGCATTTGTACTTGAAACCACTAACACCCTATGGTTTGATTTAAGATAGTATTAGGACTTCCCAAGATGCTATAAGTAGTAAGTCACATGTAACTAACTCATACACTTTCTCATTTACAAGAAAAACACTCATACTCTCTCAAAAATAAGCCAAAACCCACGGCTAACATTTATAAACTAGGGTTTCATATTATTTGATTTTCTAAAGCATTCCAAGTATTCTAGTGTTCATTCTAAGATCATCTAAGGTTACTCAAGGTTATTACAAGCTTGGATTTAGGTTTAACAAGGATTAATCTAGAAAACATATTTAGGGTTTTCTTGATTAGGGTTTTGGATTTGGAAGCTTGGATAGGGTTTTATCTTGTGTTCATCATTCCACATCTCTTCTATAAGGTCTAATTTAAGTATTTCATTTCCATTCATTCATTATCTTATGTGTACATACTTGTTATATATGTTAAACACCACCTAGGTTCATTTTTATGATTTATGGAATATTACAAAGACACATGTAATTCGAATTTTACATTATTGTGGGTGAAATGCTACTTAAAATGGAAGTAAACATTCTATATAAGTGTAAATTAATTTAAGTTTAGTTTGTAAATTAGTTTGTATTGAAAGTTTTATTTACAAGTTTATGTATAAAAATATCATGAGGACATGGATTTCATTTGGACAAGTATTGTGGACATTTATAAGACTTAATATATGTGAGAAATATGGTATAACACTTGGTGAAAGAATGGTGCAAAGTTTCTAAATAAAAGGAATTATAAAACTTGTTTTATTAATCATAAAACCCAAATTAATTTTATAACCTACGGTTTGAATTCGTGTATAAGGGTATACATTTTATATTTTATCCAATTATTACTTATCACAAGGATCGTAAGCATATAAGAAACTTGAAAAACCGAGCAATAACGAAGGAGATATGACATTTTTAAGTTTACAATAATTAAATGGATAAAAGTTATTTTATACAAATGCCTACTGTTACAGATCTGATATATAAAAATAAATATTTTATAAATATAGTACTTTTCATAAGGAATCCAAGGACGTAAGAAACTCAAAAAACGGATTTAAAATGAAGGTGATACGTTATTTACAAGTTTAAGTTAAAAAGTATTTTTATAAAAGTAAATTTATAAAAATAAGTTACTGTTCACGACAGTATACTGTTGGGAAATAATTTTCATAAATAGAGCTTTTAATTACGAAGACGTGGACATAGGAATCACTAAAAACCGAATTAAAACGAACGAGATACAATTAAAATACGATTTCAATAATTAAAGTTATAAAAAGTATTTTTATAAACTTTCACTTACTGTTACTGTTCATAACAGTACCAAACCATATTATAAATATAAAATTTGATTAGACTTTTCAAATACGAATCCATACATATAAAGAACAAGCGAAACGGATTAAATATGAGTAAGTTATGACTTTTGGAAGGTTACGACGATTAATTATATAAAAGTAGTTTTATATAATTTTATAAAAACAATTAGAACTACTGTTCATCAGGGGCATAAATATTATAAATATAATATTTTGATAGATTTTCTTAATACGAAACCGTGGACATAAGAAACACTTGAAACGGAGTTAAAACGATAAAGATACGAGGTTTATAAAACCGTATGCACTATCTCTACTTTTGTGCACTATTTCATAAAAACAATTAAACCAATTATATAATATCATTATATAATCAATAATAATATTAAAACATGTATTATTAACAAGCAATCAATTGTGAGACGAAAACCACACTTTATTTTACGGATACAAATACAAACACCTTTATTCAATAAAGTACGGTTTTTAAATAATTGGTGTGAACCATTAAAACTAAACAAAGACAATTATTGGTGGTGTAAACTATAATAACTTGTGATGTAGTATTTATATTAAGTACGTAGTACTCACCTATATTTAATTAGGTTGCATTCGGTCTTATCCGTGACGTTTCCATTCACTTGATTCATATACATCAGTTTATTCACTAAGGTGAGTTCATAGCCCCATGTTTTACTATATCAATGATTTACAACTTTTGGGGTGAGAAACATGCATTGTTTTACAAATTGGACGCAAGTGTACATTTTATCATGATTACGTGTTTGCCTAAGTAGCGATAACCCACTGTGCCCATTATCATGAACTGTCAATTACTTTGTGTGAGCGCGAATGTTATAAATAGATCTATTTGGGATTGACATCCCCGTTCGGGTGAGTAGCACTCACTGTGCCGGTTTGCCGGACAACGGACGTATACCATGTCGGATTTGGGATGTTGCGGGTTAGAACATCATCAAGGGCAATGTTGGCAATTTATATTGCAATTCATACATGTCGAGCTTCAGTGTCACGAGCTTAGGGAAACGTAATTACACTTTGTGATGTTTGCATCTGTTGCATTATCATACACTTGGAAATCTTGCGGTCCTACATTATATTTACACAAACCTATGAATTCACCAACTTTATGTTGACGTTTTAAAGCATGTTTTCTCAGGTCAATGAGGCACGAGGTGCTAAGGATACATTGGGGATAGTCTTTTTGGGAGTCATGCATTAAATATTTGGAGTCATTACACCTTGGGATAATTGTTATGATCTAAAATCTTTGTTATCAAATGTTGAACAATTTAAGCCGTTGCGCTTTGTATGCAACAATTTCAATAAATCCAATGTATCGTATTTTAAACGACTCTTTTAGAGGTCGTTCTCATATCTTCTGCTATTGATCTATGAAGTAACGCTCCCGGACTCATTATTCCGCTGCGACCCAATTTGGGGGTGTTACAAAAAAGGCCAAGGTATTCTTCTTATCATTAGGAAAAGATGCTGATGTGTAAGCTACAAGAAGTTGGGATTCAGATAAGTGCAGAGCAACATGATTGGGTGTAAGATTCAGATGAAGAAGAAGAAGATCAGGAATTGGAAGCACATTATGTCTACATGGCTAAGATTCAAGAGGTGATTCTAGCTGCTGAAGCAGACAATGGACCTATCTTCGACAAAGAGCCAATGGAAATGGTACACATCAGCAACGAATATAATGCGTTTGCCATAGAAAATGAAAATCCCAAGTAACCTAAATCTGTTTATAACACACATGTGATGGAACAATGTGATAGTAATACCATACTAGATTCATTGAATATGAGTAATAATGGAGGATAGGCTGACCATGATGAACAAAAGTTTCAAGAAGAACGTGCTTTGCTTGCTTTGTTAATTGAACAAATGAAATGTGAAATTGATGAAAACAAGAAAATCAATAAATCTTTAGAATCATCAAACAAAGAGCTAAAAAAAGCAAACACGTCCTTAAAAAGTAAGCTTACGAGGTACAAAGAGTCTAATTATGTAAAAGAAGCTGACATTGAAATTGACAAAGCTTATGGTTCACTTAATGAGCAAAAAGCAAAATCAGACAAAGTTTGTTTTGAAGCTTTTTCAAGTTTTTGACATCAAACAAAAGTTTTCAGAGTTGGAAAACAACTTTTTGCACATAAAAACACAAATTTGACTTTGCAATATGAAAAAGATAAACAGAAAAAAAATTACAAAACACGTGAAGATAAGGAAATTGAAAGTGTCATTTGTATGGAAAATCAAGTCAAATCTTTGAATGATATTGTTTATAAAACAGATCAGTCAATTCAAACATTGAACATGCTCAATCGTAATTGTAAAACAAGTTTTGCAAAACCTAACTACCTCAAGAAAGCTCAGAGTGTGAAAGCATGTATGTATGATATTGGATGATATAATGATAACCTTACAAATATGCTTACTCCCGATTCAGACGAAACAATTCGTCTTGCTGAAGAAACTTGATCAAAGCTAAGTGATTTAATCAAACAGTTTGATTATACAAAGTTGAATAATCTTTACGAAACGTTTATTCCACAAATAGAAAAGTCAGCTAAACAAAAGTATTTTTCAAATGATTTGAAAAAGATTTATACACCTGAAAAGGCAATAAACTCAAAAGAGGTTTTTCAACCTCAAACCGTTTGGTTAGCTAACAGGATGGATGAAACGTTACCATGGACTCAAAAATGCAAAAGTCTTGTAAAATTCGAGTTTATCAATCAAGATATTCAAGCTTTAAACAAAGGAATTGAAGAGTGTTTGAAAAACACTAAAGCTAGTAGTTGACGGTTCTAGTCGATCAGAATGTAAAATGTTTTATTGAAATTCAACTATGTTCAGTTGTCGATAATACTGCAATTGATGTGGTCGAATTTAAACAAACACTTAAAGAAGAAATGATTCAAGACTTGAAATATTTTAACTCGCTTGAAAAAAAAGTGGAATATCTTCAGTCTCAACTAGAACTTCAAAAAACACAATTTTCAAATGAAATCGATCGACTTTCCAGGGAATATTTTATGCTGATCATATGAATGATATACTTGGTTATTATAACAAACTTGATGAATATTCGGATATGGAATGCAATTATATAGAAGCACTCAAAAAATTTGAACGTCTTGAAAATGAGCTTTCAAAATGAACTAAAAATGTCAAAAATAAATCATTTAATGAATTGTCAAAAAGGTTTTCAGAACTAGAGAAACATTGCATTTCTCTCGAACTATCTTTGCAACAAAGTCAAGAAAAGATTAAGAATGACAAACTTTGGAAAAAGCATGATACTCCTTTAGTTTCTGATATTAACATCAAAACCTTTGAGATAAATGATTTGAAAGCTCAGTTACAAGACAAGAACATTGCTATAAGTGAGTTAAAGAAACTCATTGAAAAGATGAAAAGAAAGTCTGTGGATACTAAGTTTGAAAAACCATCAGTTGTCCGACAACTTAATGCTTTTAAATTTTAAAAACCATCAGTTTTGGGTAAACCGACTCCTTCAAATTCTCTTGAGAAGAAAGATTGTTCAAAGTCAAGGTCGTTTCCCACACTTATATGAAAAATGATTTATCAAAACCATTCACTCCATAGATTTTGCCTAAAAACAAGGTCAAAAGAACACAAACGTGATTCCTTCAGGAATGTATGCAATAAAAACTAGGCCAACACAAACTCGAACACCTCAGTTACCTTAGGATATTAGAAAAACTAACAAACGTGTATCTTTCTCTACAAGAGTAATTCCCACTACTAGCGTTAACAGACCACATATTAAAAGCAATCAAATAAAAGATAGGGTCATGCAAAACAATAGTCAAGTAAAGAAGATCGAAGTAGAAGACCACCGTAGGAATTTTAATTTTTCTAATAATAAAACGTATGTAACTGCGTGTAATGACAGTTTGAATGCTAAGACATCGAATGTTAATTTTGTTTGTGTGACGTGCAGCAAATGTGTATTGAATGAAAATCATGATTTTTGTGTTCTTCATTATATAAATGGCATGAATTCTAGAACTAAGAATCCCATTGCAGCGCCTGTTAGTACTAGAGACCCCAAGCGAACAATGAACCAATCTGTTGCAACACCTCATAAGAAAACTGTTGCTTAAGAATCCATTATCCAGAAACCTAGAAATAGATTAAGAATGCTTTACGAAAATGTTAGTAAGACCTACAAATGGTGGCACACGAAAATTACACCAATAGGATATAAATGGGTACCTAAATCTAAAACAGGAAATATGAACACGAATGTTAGTATGCCTCTAGGAACTGAATCTAGGTCTATTAATATATCAGAACCCACATATGTTAGGGGATCTAATTTGTCCAACACTCCATTGTCTTTTAATTCTTTTGCAGCTCGTAGAAATTATCCTGGTCATTGTCGACTCTAGGTGCACAAAGCACATGACGGGAAATCTCAAGCTTCTAATTAACTTCGTGAAAAAATTAATAGGTACGGTGTGCTTTGGCAATGATCAGTTTGCATTGATTCTTGGATATGAAGACCTGGTTTAAGGAGACGTCAAACTTAAACGGGTTTACTTCGTCAAAGGGCTTAATCACAATCTTTTCTCAGTTGGTCAGTTTTGCGATGCAGATTTAGCTTAAAAAGAAGGTTAGATCTCTTACATATGGATTTATGTGGTGCTATGCGAGTTGAAAGTATCAATGGCAAGAAGTACATTCTCGTAATAGTCGATGACTACTCCAGATATACATGGACTCACATTCTGAGATCCAAAGATGAAACACTGAATGTTCTTAGCGATTTCCTCAGAATGAGTCAAAGAGGACTTCAAGCTCAGGTAAGAACAGTGCGAACTGACAGAGGCAAGAAGTTTCTGAACAAGTCTCTTCAAACCTATTTTTCAGAAGAAGGCATAAAGCACCAAACGTCATTTTCTCGAACACCTAAACAGAACGGCGTTGTCGAAAGACGAAATCGTACTCTCGTTGAGGCTGCTCGAACAATGTTAAGCGTCTCTAAACTTCCACTTTTCTTCTGGGCTGAAGCAATTGCAAGTGCATGTTACACACAAAATTGTTCACTCATAATCCCTCGACACGATAAGACACCATATCACATTATCAATGAAAGAAAACCCACTCTGAAACATCTTCACATCTTTAGCTGCAAATGTTATATAGTTCGAGATGGTAAAAATCTTGATGAGATGAAAGAAAAGGGTGACACATGTATCTTTCTGGGATATGCTCTTCTGTCTAAAGGATTTTGAGTTTATAACAAGAGAACAAGATTGATCATCAAAACAATTCATGTCAATTTTGACGAATTACAAGAAATGATGTCTGATGAAAACACTTGAGGCCTCGCACCACAACGTCTGACAACACTGTCTGAACAAAACGATTTAGGCACCGCACCTCAATGTCAAGATAATCTTCCTTCAGTAGATAACACAACTAATCACTCAATGTTAGAATTGGAATTATTGTTCAGTCCAATGTTCGATGAATACTTCAAAGGGGAGAATGAAGTTGTATTCAAGCCTCTCGCTGTCTCTGAATCACCTCCTTTGATTTTTCCAAACACGGTTGATCCCACAACTTCAACTACTCAAGAAGATGTAGTGTTTGACGCATATGAATTCATTAATCCTTTTGCTACACCGATAACAAGTTGGTGATTCATCTACTCGAAATGTCGATCTGTCAAATATGCACCAATTCTACAAAAGACATCATTCTAAATACCATTGGACTAAAGATCATCCTCTAGAATAAGTACGTGGAAATCCTTCAAAGTCAGTTTAAACTAGAAGACAACTTGTTATTGATCCAGAAATGTGTATGTTCGCACTCATCGTGAGTAAAGCTAAACCAAAGAATATCAAGGAAGCAATGGCTGATCATGCGTAGATTGAAGCAATGCAGGAAGAACTCCATCGGTTCGACAGACTTGGTGTTTGGGAACTTGTTGACAACCCATTTGACAAAATTGTTATTGGTCTAAAGTGGTTATGGAAAAACAAGAAAGATGAAGAGAGTATTGTTATTCGTAACAAAGCGCATCTAGTGGCTAAGGGATATCATCTAGAAAAGGGCATCAATTTTGAAGAATAATTTGCACCAGTTGCTCGATTAGAATATGTTCAGATTTTTATAGCCTACGCTACACATAAGTCATTTCCTATCTTCAAGATGGACATCAAAACGACTTTTCTTAACAATCCACTAAAGGAGCAAGTATATGTTAGTCAGCCAGACGGGTTTATAGATCCAAATATTCCAGAAAGAGTCTACCGTGTCAAGAAAGCACTCTACGGATTGAAACAGGCTTCAAGAGCATGGTATGATGAACTTTCAAAATTCCTAGTCTTAAAAGTGTTCACAAAAGGTACTATCAATCCTACTCTATTTACGATAAGATACGGGGATGACATACTGCTAGTGTAAATTTATGTTGACGTCGTTATTTTCAGATCAACAAGTCCAAATCTGTCTAAAAAGTTAGAAAAATTAATGCACAACAGATTCGAAATGTCAATGATGGGGGAACTGAATTTTTTTTAGGACTTAAGATTCACCAATCCCCAAAAGGTATCTTTATGAACCAAGCGAAGTATGCCTTAGACATCCTTAAGACACATGGTATGGAAAAGTATGATAGCATTAGTACACCAATGACCACTAAACCTAAACTGGATGCAGATTTGAGTGGAATACCCGTAGATCAAACGAAATATCATAGTATGATCAGGTCACTCATGTATCTGACATCTAGCAGACCAGATATAGTACAAACAACGTAGTTTCTAGCACGGTATCAAGAAAGGCCTACAGAAAAGCACCTCAAGGAGGTTAAAAGAATCTTTCGGTACCTCAAGAAGACAATTCACATGGGACTCTGGTATCTGAAGGACTCTGGTTTTGAACTAATCGCCTTTTCAGATGTTGACCACGTTGGTTGTTTAGATACGTGTAAGAGTACATATGGTGGGATACAATTCCTAGGTGATAAATTAGTGAGTTGGTCGTTGAAAAAGTAGGACTGTACAACAATGTCCATAGCCGAGGCCGAGTATGTGTCTCTATCTGTTTGTTGCGCTCAAGTCCTTTGGATGCGAACACAGCTGACAGATTATGGTTTCCACTTTGATAAAATACATATGTATTGTGACTCAAAGTCAACTATATCCATCTTGTGCAATCCAGTACAACACTCCCGCACCAAGCATATCAATTTCCGATATCACTTCATCAAGGAGTAGGTAGAAAATGGTATAGTCGAATTGTACTTTGTTGGGATAGATTACAAGTTAGCGGATTTATTTACGAAATCTCTTTCAAAAGAAAGGTTTGAGTACTTAGTCGTCCGACTCGGTATGAGATGTTTAACTAGAGCAGAACCGGAGGTCCTGGCAAATGAAACTGCTTGAACATCTATCAAACATCAACAATGTAAATATTTATTCAAAAACAAAATACAAAAATATAAAACAAAGAAAAAGAATATATAAAAATATAATATCTTTCAAAAACAATATACAAAATTAGAAAATTTCAAAAATAACAAAAAGAAATCTCGACATGTCTCTTGGAATCGATAACATTTATGTACCTAGAAATGTCGATTAACATAGACACGGGTGTGTAAATGAATTTTGAGCAAGAGTTAAAAAGCTTTAAAACATGTCATTTCTATTTTCTCAATGGCTTATGTACACATTAGTTCATAACCCGGACTTCAAAGTAAGAAAGTTTATCTTTAAAGATAACTTATTTTAACAACGGGGAGAGTAATTTTCTCGGTCTTGAGCTATCCTCACAAAACATTCAAAGTTTTGAGCTCAAGCAAATGGCTTACAGTTACTTCAGACTGTAACCTGGATCCGAATGACACAGGCAAGTGTATGCTTCAGTGCGCTTATCCTAAGAAAAGAAGAGAAATCTTCTAACAGTGCTTTTCAAAACTGTTAGACACAAATTTTCAAGTGATCTCAATATCAAACACTAATGGTATCCTTCAAAACTATTACGTGTCGTATCTTTCAAAATTTGTGTGTTCAACACTTCCTTCTCATGATACTTTCAAAAGTCGAAACATTTTTTACAAATTGGATCAATTTTTAAGGGGGAGATTTTAAAACCAAGTTTTAATGTTGTTAGACACATTCTTTAAATGTCAAATTTTAGTGTGTCTAAAACATTTCAAAATGTTTAAACAAATGAATAATCTTAAATGTCAAAAATAGTTGTCGACAAGTGTGTATATATCGACAAGCGCGTCAGCGATCAAAGCTACATCCGGTCTAGATAAATCAAAAACCGCGCCAGTGGCCTAGTGACCATCCATTTTAGATTTACACATACTTTGTCATAACTTGATTTCTCATTTTGTTAAAAACATATAAACATGGCTCAATCTCGATTTCACATGATTGTCATAATGTCATAACCATATTTTACCAAATGTCTTATATATGGTGTAATATGTGTGAAATTGAGGGGGAGCAAAGAGAAAACGTTCCAATAATTCATGCAACATATTTGATATCATTTTTCTTCCTATGAAACTTTTTCATGTCTCAAATTTGAATCAATTGGTATAAAAATACTAAGAGATTTATTATTTTCATAGGGGGAGAAACTTGATTAAAATATGATCAATGAAAAAGTGAAATGTGATCAAAAGACTCAAGAGTTTAAGTGTAGAGAATTAACTCTTACCTCCATGTGCCAAAACAATTTTGAATATTGATGCACATGTGTAGGGGGAGCATTTCATAATAAAATTCTCAATGCGTTAAATGTTTTGATCTATATCAAACACTTTAATTGGTTTTTCAAACAAAGGTTTTATGGTTTCGATCACTATACCCAACAATCAATTTACTCATGACGTCGATAAAGTCATAAGGTGGTTAAGGTTAGGTGTACATCCTATGATCCAACCAGAACGGGAGGGATCTACCCATGGACATTCCATAGTTATATTAGAAGTCCTTAGGTGTGATTTGGAGATGAATGAGAAAATGGACTAATGTTGACTAAGACATGAGTTATCACCAGAACAATCACAACCTGATGATAGTAATGACGTCTTGGTAAATATTGAAGGGGTTGAAGAATGAAAAAGAAATGTAAGGATGAATGGTGAAAAGAAAAGCCTTCATACAATTAGGCAGAAACCAAGTCAATACATAATCTATCAGAATCACATAGATGATGTATGGTATAAAAGAAAGACATCATGGACACAGTGATGCAATGCACAACCCTTCCCAACCATTCAAGTGTTTCTCAAAAGATACTTACTTTCTCATTTGTCACGGAGATACACACGTTATCTATTGACATCTCATTATAAGATTGTTGATATTAGAAAAGTTGGCAGTCAACTCGAGCCTCCGATCACTAAAATCAAAATACACAAATTGAATCTAGAGCCAAAAGCGATCAAATATAAATCTCATTAGGACACAACGTTAAAATATACTTGATTAAATTCATATCTTACAAGTGGTATTATAGAGTCCCACACATTATCCTTGTGATCTTGCCAGAACATTCAGAGTGACACTCTTCAGTATTTCACAATGACAAATGGAAAATCCTTCCAGTGTCAACATCAAACAGCACTGCGGTAGGTGACATGGGAGATCTTGTAAAAATTAAACATGTGATAACTGGTAATCCAATGCGATCCAGGCTTTTGAATTGACGGGATACACCTAAAATCATTATTGCTTACTTCATAATGTGCATCAATGATTCACCTATATTCGTCCGTTATCCTTACTTGTATGGGAATCCGGATATAGGAACAGCTGTGGGATATCAAAAAGCTTGGTTAGCGTCTCTAGACGTATCAGCTCTAGATAAACCACACTATCAGCTGGAAAACCTGTCACGGAGAT
Organism: Tanacetum coccineum; assembly: GCA_026074375.1. NCBI lineage: Eukaryota > Viridiplantae > Streptophyta > Magnoliopsida > Asterales > Asteraceae > Tanacetum > Tanacetum coccineum. The sequence goes on along the minus strand of BQNB010005785.1, from coordinate 24,666 downwards.
TCATTCGTGAATCGAATCCTGATGACACGTGTACAATATTCATACTGTAAAACGGTCCACACGGAACCGGAGATTAAAGTTACCAAAGCTTGACATGTGAACAAGACACTCATCCATATCTGCTGCTTTACTGTTAACCCTTATAAATGCAGGTACTTACGAAGAAGTAACTACCTCATTCCTGCTTTGTCACATTCATAGCCACATGCTCATTCATCGATCAACAAAGATAAATACATGATGAAAGCTTAAGTACATATCATAATCATATTCAGCAACTCTGATCATCAAGAACAAGATCATTAAAGTCAAACACAGAACTGTTATCTGGGGAGACACTTATAATGGAGATTGTTAGCCTTAGAAACATTCTACAGGAAGATTGTTAGCATTAATGAAACAAAGGAGATTGCAAGCTTTCAAAGACATGTATGAGCATGATGGTCGGCACAAGATGATGCAAGATTTAAAGATCTCAAAACTTAAAGTCAAAAGTCAAAGGCTCAAGATCAAATATCACATAACATGTAGGAATAAGAGGTCTACCTCTACAAAGTTCAAAACTTCTCCAAAGATCACGCTCGTAACTGTCAAGATATGGATAACTCTACCATTAGGGGAGAAAACAAGAATGTCAACTGAAGACGACCCTTCCATTGTCGAGAAGTTATTGATGACCATTCTCTTGAGGGAGATTGTTAGCCTTAGAAATATAAAAGTCAAACAAGAATATAACAATCATAATTATTAGTGTCGGTCTTACAAGATATGAACTTTGTAATAGGATAGTCGGGAACATGGGCTTGGACTTTAAGCTAATATTTTCCATGTATCGGGCCAAAAACCCAACACAAGCTAAGCACAGCCCAAGAAGAAACCCTAGGCGTCCCATCTTGGTGACAAGCCTATAAATACCCCTTCTCCTTGTGTGGAGAAGGGTGTTGTTTACCATTTATTCATTTTACATAAATGTATTTTCCATCCACTACCTCTCTTTCTCTCTCTACCTTTCTTTTCTTTCTCTCTTTAATATTTTTACCATAAACAAGTGTCTATGTTGTAATTTGAGATACTATTTTGGGTTCCTACAGAAAATGATGTAATCAAGGCCCTATGTTGTAAGGATGATCAATTGTTGTTGTTTAGGCCTTAACCACATGTATTTAAGTTTTATATTACTCCACATAACTAGAAAAAAATTGTTGTTGTTTAGGCCTTAACCACATGTATTTAAGTTTTATATTACTCCACATAACTAGAAAAAAACGTCCCATAAACATTAAGGTGGTGAAATGATCGGCCTTAATAAATTAAGGGAGTTAATTCTCTCATAAATGCAACTTTTCAGTTCATATGGTCCGGAACCGGGCGGTTAGAGCTCAATCGGCCGGTTACAGCTAACCCGACGGTTTAGTTCAACCAAACGGTTAGATCCAATCCGTTCGGTTGGAGCTCAACCGGGCGGTTACGGGCATTTTCCTACGCGCGTGACTTTTGTCTTTTCGTTTAAGCTTCGTACGTCGTTTGGTTGCAATTCTTTCTTCTTTCTAAACATCTTTTGCTTCTCTTTATGCTCGAGAACGATTATTTTCTGAGTCTTTCATCTTTTAAGGTCTTTTCGAGGTCGTTCCCTTGGGCGGAATCTTCGTTCATGCACATTCTTTGATTTGACGTCTTTTCTTCGTCCTTTCATTACTTTCCTTGATTTAGTCATACTTGAACCTGAATTCATCTTTTTATACCTTTTAGTGCAAAATGTTCACATATATAACCAGTGGCGGAGCCAACTCAGTCGGGACGTCAAAAAGTCAACGAGTCAAAAAGTCAACCAGTCAACGGGTCGGGTTTTATTGTGTCTTGCTGGGTAAAATATAATGTAAGTAACTAAAAAATGTATCGTGTCACGCTCTATTTTTATTAAATGTCAAAATATGAAACTTTTACAAAAACAATTGCATTATATATTATTACATTATGAATGAGAAAATGTAAATCAAAGCTTTCATGCTCTAACTTTTAAAACGATTGACATTATATTTGTGATTGTCAAGTTCTAAAAGGTCAATTATGACTTTAAATATTTATAGACAACATATTATTATTACTGTGCTACAACCATACTGATATAAAACGAGTTCAAAAAATTGAATAAGTAAAACGAAAACTTAACGATGAAAAAACATTAGCCAATAATGTATGATAGATACCCCACATCACTACATCAGAAAAGAGTATATTCCAACCTAAAATTGCTATTTCCAAAACAAAAGTAACCTTAAGGGCAAAGTTTTTAAGATCGGGATCCTACTCAGGATCGTTTTTGTCTTTGCAAGATCGAGATCGTAAAGTCGGATCGGGATCGTAAGATCCTACTATAATGTCATTGTCTTAATAGTCTTTGTAATATTATACAAATCTTCAAATTATTATGTATCAAAAACACAAAATTATATGAATGTATCATAGAAATGTTGTCCTAAATTATGATTATGAAATGTTTAAGAAGATTAACATGTTTTTTTAAATTCTTCGAAACACAACCCATAAATTTGTAGGTTTTTAGTTTGTGGTTTGAAAAAAGTAAGATCGGATCGTAGTAGATCTTAAGATCCTATGGTCAAGATCGGGATCCTATAAGATCCTAAGCATGCAAAGATCCTACGTAGGATCTGGATCGTTTTTGCTTTGCAATATCGTAAAATCGTAAGATCCTAAGATCAAGATCATGATCTTAACAACCATGCTTAACTTAAGGGTTTAAATTGCTATTTCCATAAGAAGTAAATTACTATATACGGAGAATCTTTAACTTCCTCTTGTTTCTTCATCTTTTTAGTACTGTAATTCCGACGAACATGTCGATCTCCGACTGAACATTTCTATTTTATTTGTTTTCATTCTTTAATCTTTCAAATTTTCAATTCAAGGTGGTTGCCGGGTAATTTCTAAGGTAGGTCCCCAAAAAAAACCCTATATTGCTTCTAAAGAAATTTTCCGTCCAAGGTGGTTCCCGGGCACCGCCTACACTAGGCATAGCTCCGCCACTGTATATAACCAAATAACATACACAAATATATGAATAACGCGACTACAAACATGTACAAAATGAGCGTTATCAACTACATAGTCGAGATGCTACTCAATTGGAAAACTCAACGAAACCAACAACATGAAACAAAACTAGAAGCAATGCATGACAATAAAATTCAAATCGGGGTTCCAGAAAGGCAAAGAAGTGGTACTTTATAATCCTAAACTCTGCAAAATGGATATGCCACAAACAACGACTACTGAATATATGCACGAGTCCATGAAGAAAGCACTTAAACCAGTTTTTAACAAAATACCCCACTCGAAAGGTGAACCTAGACGATCAGGTAAATCAACTTCTTCACTTGTTGAAACGCCAGAGGTTGCGTCTTGTTGTATGAATTTCAAAGCATCTAAAAGAAGAGGCCCAATGGTAATTGTGATATTGATTAGTAAGAGTAGAAGAAGTGGTCTTGATAGTATGATGCTCCTTATAATGTAGCTTCCTAGAATGGGGAAACCCATATGTGATAGTAATGCCACAATACCAGCAAAAAAAGAACACTTGCGTCGGGTATCCTGTGAAGCTAAAATGGCTGGACGTAGTCGATTAGGGCTCACAATCTTGTAGAGATAGATTTTCAAGTCAGATGTTGGTGCTTTCTTTGAAGCAGTATGAAATGTTGTAGAGGCTCCCGTTTTAGTCGAATTAGATTTATACAACATTGGTTGACCGCTGGTTTGAGCAATCTTACCCTTGTTTTCATCTGCAATAAGATAATTTACAAATTAAGTCTAACTGGTACTCTTGTTTTACTTAGAGGAGATGGATGTTCAGACAATAAAGTAGTCTGTTGAAACGTAAACAATTTTTCAACGTTTATAAATGTAATGAAATTCCTCAGCTTAATACATGCGTTCATGCCTGTGTCTTTGTCGGTAGGAAGGATTTGATCAAGCGAGGGTGGGCACGATGCATTAGAAGAATGACCTCCTCCAACTGATGTAAAACTAGGAGGAGCACGTCCTGCGGTTATTAGAGCTAAACGATCTGATCCTTTCTCGACAATTCGGCGGCGTCGAGCGCTTGGATCGTTCGCATCACTTGCCATTTCCAAACACCCCAGACTCGAAAATATTTTGTTGTTCGTTCCTGCGGTCAAATTAACTAAAAGTATAAGAATCCCAATATATTGAGCCCATCAGTCCTTTAAGCAGCTCAAAACACCCCTTTGGAAACCTAATTGCATGCATGATTTAGGTGAAATGGAAATTTTTAATCGTATGAATGCATGATCATACTATTTTTCATGTAAAAATATATGATTAAAATGAATTACATTGCTTTATTTTGAGCCTTTATGCTATATTCTAACATTAATTAACACCTAACAAAAGTTCGTTAATTGGTCATTTCAGATCATTCATCACCAAATCAAACCAATATCGTTATAATGAAATGACAGAAATGTATTGCCTTAATGTTACTTTTTTGGAGCTTTTTTAGATGATCTTTTCAACCAACGTAAAGGTCACACATTGGACTATAAATGTATGAAAACTGAAAATTTAACAGAACCTTACCTTAATCAAGGCTTTGAAGATATCTTTTGAAACGTTGTTTTCTAGTCCGATTTCACAACCCTAAACTCTAGTTTTGGTGAAATGTGTTTGGGTGTTTTGATCCTAAAAATGAGCATTAGTTAAAGCTATGTATTTCCAATTGAAGACACGTATTAATTTAAGTTATTATACTCGGTCAAACTTGTATCCCAATTTAGAAATTTGGTCCTAATTTATTACGGATGGTGTCATCATAGTTTGCACATGCATATTGGCAAAATATTATAGTGTGGTAAATTATATAAGTCGTTATACGTATTATGAAAAAGTTGTAATACGCAACTAAATTTATTAAGTTGCTTAAAATCATACATTGGCCGGCTCTCGATACAGATTATAAGATTTTGACGTGAAAAATTATCAAATGCATATCTTAGTTTTGTAATGTGTAAATGTACATCGCATAATAAGTTACTTAGCTTTAGTCAAATTAAGGGGTAAAGTATCCAAAAAAAAAATTAGTCAAGATATCGAAGGTAAAACTTGTGCAAATTAAGGCATCTTCGATTTTTTTAGAGTTCATAAATTATAATCATATCACTCACACGTGTACCCGTTTTGAATTAGATAGATATGTAATACCCAAAAATCGGGTTTTTAGTATTTTATTATAAGAATGTCATTGAGTAAGTTTGGTTACAACTTCTATGAGTTGGAGACTTTATGTGATTAGTTAGTCGAACTCGATATTCAAACTATAGATCAATATAGTCTCTTATTTCTTTGTAATTTCTAGCTCCTTGCTAGTTTTTTTTAATAAAAGTCGCCGTTCAAAAAAAAAAAAAAAATAGTTTTAAAAAAGTATTGTGTGTCACATATATAAGAGAAAAAGATTTAAAGGACCTAATGTGTCAATTGTCTAAACTAATACTCCGTAATTAACTAAGGGGGTGTTTGGCTAAGCTTATATGATGGGCTTATGAGCTTATTAGCTTGTATGTGTTAAATAAGTCGAAACTAAGTGTTTGACTAAGCTTATATGGCTGGGCTTATGAGCTTATATAAGGGAGTTTTGGGAAGCCCAAATTTTGTGGCTTATATAAGGAATGATGGACTTATATAAGAATATATTATAAAAAGACTTTTATACCCTCATTTAATAATTGCACTCATTTTATTTTTATGTATTTTTTTGTCATTTTAACATATTAATTATATAAGCTAAACCAAACACTTAGCAAGGGCTTATGAGCTCATGATATATAAGCCATAAGTGGCTTTTATAACATAAGCATAAGCCCAATTCATAAGCTTAGCCAAACACCCCCTAACTTATCCTACACATTTTTATAAGATTCTACACTTTTCTCATATTGTATGGTTTTTGTGGGGTGTCGGCCTAGAACAAGATAAGAGAGGAAAATAAAGGGTTTGATGATCTATTGATAATGAAGATTAAGGTTCTAACTCAAGAGCTAAGCTCTAGCAATGATTTCCACAAGAACCAATGATTTTTGAGGATAATGCTTTTGATTAATTTAGCTTGGATGTGAGGTTCTTTGCGAAGAAGGTAAAGCCTTAGTAAAGGCTTAGGATTGGGCACAGATTAGAAGTATTGGTTATGCCAGTAAGCATAAGTAGGATACCGATCTCAATCAAGGTTGAACCCGCCATTTTGAATGTAATTGAGTCTACTTTCATTTAAAAATACTTTCTGAGTCTAAATATTGTTAGATTTCTATCTGAATACTTGGGAAGTGACTAAGGTCATTTTAGGTCGTGTCTTGTGTTAAAAAAATTATCGAGCAAGAAAGTGGTGTTTCAAGAAATATATAAACCAGATTGATTTACCGGATTTAGCTTAACCAGTTAGGTTTTAAAACGTCTTAATCAATTGTTTTCTTAATTAAAATGATTAAACCGGCTTATCCGATCCGGTTATTTTTTTGGGGAAAGGGTTTTTACTAGCGCTGCAATCAAGCTAAGCTTTTATCAAGCAACTCGAGCTTGAGCTTGACTCGATCAAGCCGAGCTTTAATCGAGTTCGAGCTTGAGCCCAATAAACAAGCTCGGAACATATAATGAGCCTCGAGCTTTCAATAGTTCAAGCTCGAGCTTTTATCGAGCTTTCATGTATATAAATATTTTTGTTATACATATTTATATAAATGACGTAAATGCTATAATGAATATTGGTAAAATAGTTAAATATTTATCGTAGAATGATATTTAAACTCTAATGCTCAAATGTTTTGTGTAAATTCTTTACTCTTGAGTCCATCACGTATTTTTTTGACCTTATTGATAAGTTTGGCTATCGAATACAACATTTATGAATAAATTAGAGCTTTTCGAGCCGAGCTCGAGCCTTATTCGAATATTATTTGAGCCGAGCTCAAGCTATCGAGCCGAGCTCGAGCTTAACTTGTGATTTTCGAGTCAAGCTCAAGCCCTGTAAAGCTCAAGCTCAGCTTGACTTGACTGCAGCCCTAGGTTTTACCCTGATAAAGATTATCCGGTCGAGTTTTCGAAACAGTTTTCGAATAATGCTAAAGCCAAGATTGTTAACATTTGAATTTTCCCTCTCACCTTTTGACACCTTAAATACACCACACATGACACCTCAAATGTACTGTACTAATACATTTTGGCCCACCTGTTCATAATATATAAACTCACCCATATCATTCTCACTTCACCACCCTCACACTCACTCATGGCTTCCGACCCAAACTCACCCATCACCACCACTTTCGTCCAAGCCGACCCATCCACCTTTCGCGCCGTCGTCCAACGTCTCACTGGCGCCACTCCAACCACCACCACCACAACCCCACGGCCTCACCGTACTCCACCCTTCAAACTCCATGAACGCAGACACCACATGACCAACAAGCTAGAAATCACCCTCAACAACAATGGCTCACGTGACTTCAAACCCTTTAGGACAACGACCATGTCTCCAGTTTCAAGAGAAAGAGGGTTTGTTGGCAGTGAGATGATGATGTCATCACCTGTGTCTACATTGGATGTGTATGGTGGCAGAAGTCCAAGAACACCAGTGGAAGAAGAAGATAAAGCTATTGCGGAAAAAGGGTTTTATTTGCATCCAAGCCCACTTAGTACTCCAAGAGGAAATGAACCTGAATTGTTGGTTTTGTTTCCGCTAAGTTCTCCTAAAACAGATTCGTCGTCTATGTCTTCTTGACCTATTATTATTAGGGTTTATAAGCTTATTGTGTACTAGTTTGAATATGGTTTAATTGGTTTATTATTAGTGTGTTTTGTATTGGTGTAAGAAGGTTTTGTCCTAGTTAATGAGATTGTTATTTATTTTATAAGTATGTAATTTGTTGTTCTTTTATCTTAAAAATTAGGGTTCCATGTACGGATTAACTATGTAAGTTTCTAAAAATGGTTATTTATTTGTTTGTCACTATCTAAAAATGGTTGATTCTATAATGTTTTGTTAACTTATACAGTATTTGCTTTTGATTTCTTTTCAGTAAGTGTAGTAGATCATCATTTTAACCTAGTTTTAAAGAGTTTCAAACTAATTTCACTAGAATTCACAAAAAGTTTTTCAAAATATAAAGAATTCGAAAATATATCCATGTATCTTTTGATTTTTAAATCAAAAGTTCAAACAACTTTTATCTATACTATTATATAAAGCATTTACAATGTGGGTCTCATTAAAAATTAAGATAAGGAGGTGCAATCTTGACCATTCATCTTATTTTAGAAAATCACATCATAGAGTCACACGTGTCACTTCTTAATTAAAAAATCACTTTTATTTTCAATTTGACATATCTTTTTATCTATTTATTTCTTTTATGATTTAATTTCACCGTATTTTCTAAAATTTCGTGATCTTTAATTTAACATCCATTTTGATATATATTTTTATAAATTTTTAGCTTTTCAAATTTTCAGTGGGTTTATTTTGAATTTTTTAACAACTTTAACTTTAATTTGAATACAAACTAGATTCGTAAAAGATATAAACTTTTGGAGATAATGTTTGATAGATAAGAGAGTGTGTGAGTCTTTATACAAGCGAGAATGATGTTAATATGATGTTGCGGGAAAACTACGGAAATCCAAACAAACAAATTCTCTAAGCTGGTAGGGAATTGCGGAGCGAGTTGGGTTAGCAATTTTTATCGCCGCCGCTATGCGCGGGTATCCAAAAAATATATCCATGTATCTTTTGATTTTTTAAATCAAAGTTTCCAACAGACGGATACCATTGTGTTTTTTGGCCCAACCATACTTATAAAAGCTTATAAAGGGCATGACTTTTCGAAATAAGATATGTTTCACATAAGCTTATGAAAACTTTTCATAGGCTCAAGTTAATTGAAACGGGCTTATGAAGTATTATAAAGGCATATATTTAGTTAGATTACTTAAACACCCCCAAAAATTATGATGGATTAACAAAAAAAAACTTGAAATAGAAGTTTTTTTAATTTGATGTACTTTTGGTGATTTTATAATATAGGATTCAGCTCGAATTAATTTATCAAATGATTATTTGAAAAAATAAACTCAAACTTTTAGCTTACGATATAAGCTAGCTCTTGTCTCAGCTTCCGGCCCCAGGTTCTGCTCGTTTTGCCAAATACACTCGGTAATTCTACAACATTAATCCAAGAATTCGCTGTAATGTATATATTGCATCCTTGCTGAAAAATAAATTATGTTGACTTTGAAGCAAATTTACCGACTAATTTTTGCTTTTCATGAGTGCACCCAGTTTTCCTTTGTATAAAAACATCATTGTTTCACAAAACAAAAATAAAGTTTACCTGACTCAAATATACAAAAGTAAAACAGAAAGGTCATGATTAAAAGGAAATAAATAGTCAATGGAGTCATGAAGAAAGCATAGAAAATTTGAAGGACAACAAATCATTAAACGGATAAGAAATCAATAATGTAATATTTTGAAAACTTATGAAAAAAAAAATCATTTTGTAAGCAGGGTTTGTGTAAATAATGCGTCATCATGAATCCAACTCGAATTTTTACCTTCTACTTTTTGAATTTTCATTCGGAAGTATGAGGTCACATTTCTTTTACGAAAAATTTAGAAACAATGAACACATGTTCCAGTTACTCTTTAGTTAAAAGACGATAAACATATGCAGCTGAATATTTATGGTTATAAAGTTTGGAGAAATGCTCCAATCGGACGGTTATAAAAATAAAAAAATTTGTTACCTGTTTAAACTTTTTAATGAAAAAGTTACACATTCAGTTTCAAAATTATTGTTCGTCTTACCATTTTGTTTTTTATGTCACAAAAATAATTGTCCACTTTTAGTATTGTTATTACGATTGTTTAAATTCATCATCCTACCATCCATGTTATTATTTATAAAAATGAAAGTCTTAATAAACTGTCAAGGATAAAAATGTATTTTATGGCTTTTGGAAATATGAAAATAATGCGTTTTTAAATTTTATGCTTTTAGGGGTTAATAAATTTTTGATGAAGAAAGTTTTATAGTAGATATTAGTAATATACAGTATTTACTAAAGGGCAGTAATCGTAAGTCGTGTACTTTAGAAAATGTGCAGAAAAGAAAAATCAAACTGTATGGAAATAGTCCATGGGTTAGCGGTGCATTATAAAGTTGGTCCTTAAGAACTAACTTTGCGACGGAACGATAACCCAAAGATTATTTCCGTAAAACATTTCATAAACAATTTATGGAAATAGTACTTAGAGTTATCGGTCTGTTTCAAAGTTAATCCCTCGCGCTCCGCGACGAAACACGGGTTGCGAACCTCGTTTATCTAATAATCAAATAACTATCCTGAAAAGCATCTAGGGCTTGCTTGGTACTATCATTCCTCTACTGCAAATTTTGATCAGTTCACCGGTCAAATAACAGCCTTTTTGAAAAAGTTTTGAGTCAATCTACTTCCCAGTAATAAGGTCACGAGGACAAGTGAACATTGCTTAGAGTTTGGTCTTTAAGGAAGGGTCAGGTTGGCATCCGGTTGCAGGTGCATGGCCAAGATGTTCCTATCGATTTACACATTTTAAAAATAATTATCCTGAAAATAGTTTGAGTGACTTGATTTTTTTATTTATTGCCTTTCAAGATAAATTGTTTGATTTTTTTGAGTTGATAAAAAATATGGTGTGCTAGATCTTGGCGCTACGGAGTAAATAGGGTGAATGATTATTTATTGCCTGTTCCGTTATAAATGGATTGGAAGATGTCAATCGTTGGATCAATTCACTAAATATCAAAGGCCTGGATTTATCTTACATGAATCGCATTTACTGACCTTACTGTCAAGTCTACCGTAATAATAATGGTATTTATTTACTACCTTAACTTTGTCAGATCTCCAAAGTCCAAACCCTCTTCATTCAACTAGGCTTTATTCCAAATCTTAACCAACCACATTATTTGTAGTAAAAAGACATGGAAAAAGTCTTGAATGGTTTGGACATAATGTGCATGTTCATCATTAGTCTAATCGACACAGATAAGTATTGATGATTTTAGTGTCATCAATTATTTTCGTGTAATGATGATTTACCCGAGATTTGTACTTTTGGTGGGTAGAGGGATAACAATAGTAGCACCCATTTATTTACTATCCTTAACTTTGTCAGATTCTCCTATTTTACTCATAACATCGGATGCTCCAAAGCCCAAACCCTCTTCATTCAACTAGGCCTTTATTCCAAATCTTAACCCATTATCTATACTATATTGTATAAGGCATTTACAAAGGAGTCCCATCAAAAATGTAAGATAAGGAGGTGCAATCTTGACCATCCATCTAATTTAGAAAATCACATCATAGAGTGACATGTGTTACTTCTATAATTAAAAAATCACTTTATTTTCAATTTGACATACATTTTTATCTTCTTTTTTATATGATCTAATTTCACCGGACTTTCTAAAATTCTTGATCTTTAATTCAACATCCATTTTATATATTTTTTTAAAATTTTTTAGCTTTCATATTTTTAGTGGGTTTATTTTGGAATTTTTTTAACAACATTAACTTTAATTTGAATACAAACTTGATTCGTAGAAGATATATACATTTGGAGACAATGTTTGATGGGTTAAGGAGTGTGTGAGTCTTTATACCACGAAATGATGTTAATATGATGTTTGTGGGAAAGAACGGAAACCCAAACAAACGAATTCTCTAATGGATAGGGAATTGCGGAGCGAGTTGTGTTAGCAATATTTAATCGCCGCCGTTAGCCGGTACCAACTAGTTGTAGTAAATTAGACATGGAAAAAGTCTTGAATGGTTTTGGACATAATGTGTCATGTTCATCATTAGTCTAATCGACACAGATAAGTATTGATGATTATAGTGTCATCAATTATTATCGTGTAATGATGATTTAACCCGAGACCACATGGATTTCAAGTTAAGTTTTAATACGAGTTGTGGTGTGAAAGTGTCACAAAATACTTAACGTGATTTTGAATGCGATAATAAAAAAGGTTGGGAACATAAGTCAAAGAGCGCAATTGTGACAGAATTCGTATAGTCACAAACTGTCGCTAATGGACATACATATGTCTTTGATGCAACAATTAGTGACGGTGTAAAACTGTTTAAAAACTGTTGCTGGAACATTTAAAGGAAATGTTGTGACTTTTCACGAAAGGTTATAACTTTTCATCAAGTCACACCTTTTTCCTACAACTACCATTAAGTTTATTAAGTTTATATGTATATATAAACACAGTTTGGTCTTTAATATGAACATATTCATGTCAACAATAATTATAACAGAGTATTCATGTTTTTGCTCTCTTTCTTGTGCCTAGAATTAAAGTGTCTTATTGTCTTATCTCAATACGAATTTCCTGTAACCCAAGACACTAAATTGGGTCGAAATACTACGTATTGAATTAGGAAAGTTAATTATATACGATTCAAGAACTTGTCCAGGTAATCTTTGATTATCAAAACCATTATACCAACAATAAGGTTGTAAACGAACCAAACAAACATGGACAAAGCTAGCTTTTATGGACGCGTACCTTCACAACCAAATTAATTAAAAATTACTCCGTATAAGGTTGGGTGTTATTACACCTAGTTGGTGGTGTTATAACACAGTGGTTGGCGGTGAAGTTAGTGGTGAAGTGAAGATGTAACGTGTCGCTGAGTTAGCGGTAATGATCTTTGTCACCTTTACACTCAATCTAAATATTGTGTGAACGTCAATAACTTAACCATCGTCGGTTTTAACCACAATATATATTTATGTTGCTGTGATTCTACACCCGACATACATATCTGCTATGTTGTTCTATTATTGTGGCTTCCACAAGCCCCATATGGGTTGATTAGACCCATCAAACGTACATGTGTACATTTGTCTCTTTTATAATAATACTCGTCGATTAGTCTCATAGCCTTTTGTCCATAAAAAGGACATACTGTAGTTTGCTAATAATTGTAAATACATTGTTAAACACAAAATAAATGCACATGATAACAAACACAAAAACACGAGCAAGTTTTACAATAAGATGTCAATGTTATTTGCAACAAAATGGCACAAGTGCCAGAAGGTTGGTCATCGCTTCTATGTCAATAATAGTATAAGAGATTTACTTGTTTTCTTTTTGCTGTGATGAGTGGTCGACGCTGAGGTACGATAGGGATTACGGATACATAATACAATGATCTGACGTGATACATTACACCGTAAGATCACATATTATTCATGCACTATTTATAGATACGTTGCACATCAACAACCCTAATGTATACCGACTCGTCAATACAAATGGACCGAGCCATATAACATGTACAGTATCGATTGCCTAATACTTAAGTTATTATACCGCCATTTTTTTTTTGAACAACCATGAATTATATTGATAAAAGGAAACCAATACTTACATTATTATACCGCATTGATCTAACAAATTCTTTACTCACGTATTCTCAACGATTGATTTTAATCGTTAAACGTTCGTTTATAATAAGTTCTCGATCAGTCGATTTCACTATTTTAAATTCAATCCCGTGAATTTCACCGGTCATAGAACTAGTTTATAGATACGTAACACATCAACAACCCTAATGTATCCCGACTCATCAATACAAATGGGCCGAGACATAACATATACAGTATCATTTAATAGTAAGATAGTTGTGTACAATATGCAGTATCGATGGTCATCTTGGTCAACTTGAGGATGAAACTCATTTTCTTAGTAATAATTCCTATATAAATGTAGCTATAATGAGGTTCAAAAGGATATTCCACTAAATTACTGATAACTTAAATGTTTTGAAAGACATGCAGAGTTCATTCAATTGTGCTGTAAATAAAAATGATGACATGTTATCATAACACAAGTAAGAAAAGTATATCAGCAAGACCATACGTACAGCAACAATTAAATTGTGTCGTATACACTTAAATGACCGTATCAAACTAATTTAAAAGTAGTAATTTTGAAAATACGTGACCATATTTGTCTAGAAACATATATTATTAAAAAAAACAAAGAAAACGTTTTAGGGGGGTGATAACGCTTTTATATAACATAGTCTTAGGCGAGTTATCATGCGATTTATGCATTTATATTCATCATTTTGGTGGACTTTCGATACTTAACGGTTAAGGAATTGTATTTATAGGTTCATTAGAAGCATATGCAGGGCTGGCCCGTGATTTTAAGTGGCCTTGTGCGGCTACAACAAGTTAGGCCCTTTAGATATCGAAGTTATTCATTGAAAGCTCACTAAACTTTCCAAAAACTTTACAACTCTATGTATATCTAGCTTAAGTTGCCATGTTTTTTTTAGGTTGAATAATTAAAGATAAAGGACAAAGATTGTATTTTTTTGCTGTGAGAGTAAAGTGCATCAATTCATGAAATGATTTGATGAAAAATTCTTGATATTTTGGTGGCTTCCATCCTCGCATGACAGAAAGAACGAAAATGGACTTTTAACTAATTCGGCTTTTAATCATTCAGTGGACTGCTTTTTAATTTGTACAGTTTGGCAACAGAAATATGAGACTCCTTTAGGAGTTTAGGATATTGGGCTTGCCCACTTTGTATATACCAAAATCTAACCCTCAAGACAACTTCACCTAGAATTTAAGGATCATCATCTTCAATCCATCTCATCTTTATTTTGCAAGTTGTTGATATTTTCTTTTATGTTTATTTATCTTTCAAATTCTAAGAATATGACTTTGTTTCTCGTACTTTGCTAGTTTTTTATTCGCCTGTCTGGATGATGTTTGTGATATAAGGATTGGTTAATTTCATTATTTGGTTTTTGATCAATTTCATGCTAAGATAAAGATCCAATTCTGCTTAAGTTTTATGTGACAACTGTTTATCAAATTTGATCAATTGGTGATAGTCTCATATATTGAAAGGGTGATTATCATTTCAGTTGGTTGTAGTCATTTGTGATGAAAAGCAACAGTGTAACAGGCAGTAATTTAAAAAAAAAATTAATCAGTTATATCATACGGTTTACATTACATATAAACTGATACAGCAAAAGTCTTTATAAAATTACTTATTTACGTAAAAAAAAATACATTACGAAATTAAAAAAAAAACTACTCGTCTTCGTCTTCGTCGTCCTCGTCACCCAAATCATTTTTCATTTTGTTTTTGATCAATTTTTTTTGCTTCTTGATCCAATAGGCGTCGTCTTCGTCCAAATCCTTGGTGCTAGTAGCTAGAAACCTCAACTCCTCCAACCGCATTAGTGTGCGGTCTTTTTCGGCTTGAGCTTCGAAAGCCCTTTCGGCGGCTTCCCGTTTCAGACGAAGCTCCTGCTCCATTAGCTCCCCGAATTGGGCCGACGCGCTACTTCCACCGGTGCTCGCCGTTGCGTCGGATTTGCTTTTCTTGGCGGGCCGTTGTTTGCCGGGCGGACGTGGTCGTGCATCGTGACCGAATAGATCCTCCTGGCTAGCCCCGGGGACGTCTCCGGTTAAGTCAACTTGTTCCGGTGCGTCCCATTTCGGGTGGAATCTCAAAACGGCCCAAGCATCTTCTTGAGAAAACGCGACCCCTCTATGCTCGTCACGGTAAATACTTTGAGCCCGTTTCAAATAATCCACATCGTTTTCGCCACTTTTCCCCAAACGTTTGGCCCGTTTGTACGCGGCGTTGAACTTTTGGCAATTGGCATTCAACGTATGCCATTTACTAGTCAACATATCCTTCGTACGGTTTTGAAATTTTTTCGAATTGAACTCGTTCAAAACCCGATACCAAAACGTGTCATGCTTTTGTGACCTTCCGACATTATTATCTTCGGAAACGGCCACGTAACATGTTGCAAGCAATTCTTCTTCGACCGGTAGCCAACGGCCCGCTGCTACCGGCTCTTGGGGCTCGTCTTCAACATTTTTTCCCCTTCGGGCTTTAGTTTTCTTGCGACCGCCTTTTTTTGGCGAATCGACTTGTTGAGGTTGAGTGAGTGTTTGGGAAGATTCTGAGTGGAATGATGGTGGGTTTTGTTGTAGATTATCTAAATCACGGTTTAGGATTTGTGATTGTTGCCATCGGAAAAAAGCTTGTTGTTGTTCTTGTTGGTATTGTTGAAACTGTTCCGGCGTCATCGACCCGGTGAGGAGATTCATGAAACTGTTGTTGGGAAATTCAGACATTTTTTTTATTGCTAAAAAGATGTATGTTTGTATTTGAAGAGTGGTGAATTTGTATGTGATTTTGTATTTGGTAATGTGTTGTATATATAGTGAGTTGAGTGAGGGGGGTAAAATGAATTTTTTTTTTTAAATCAGCCGTTTTAGGGGGTAAAATGAAAAAAAATTAATTTTTTTTAATAAATACTAGCCGTTAGGGGCTAAAATGAAACATTTCAAAATTGAGGGGAAAGAGTAAAATTTAAATTCTAGCCGTTAGGGGGGTAAAATGATTTTTTTTTTAAAACACACCCAACGCACGTTGGCTCGGCAACGCCGTTGGCCAACGCGGTGGTGGGGTGTAGTAACGCCAGACAACGCCGACCAACGCCGGCCAACGCCGTTGCCGGTGTTACTACACCGAGTGCTCTAAGGATTGGTTAATTTCATTATTTGGTTTTTGATCAATTTCATGCTAAGATAAAGATCCAATTCTGCTTAAGTTTTATGTTACAACTGTTTATCAAATTTGATAAATTGGTGATAGTCTCATGTATCGAAAGGGTGATTATCATTTCAATTGGTTGTAGTCATTTGTGATGAAAAGCAACAGTGTAACAGGAAGTAATTTTAAAAATTATTTAATCAGTTATATCATACGGTTTACATTACATATAAACTGATACATCGAAAGTCTTTATAAAATTATACTTATTTACGTAAAACGTCTTCCTTTATTACAAGATCCATATGAATCCGACTTAATTAATCATGACAGTGTAGAAATGATAGGATCATGATTGATGGATATAGTGTGTGTGAATTTAGGTGTGTTTAGTGTGTGTGTTTAAAGAGAGAATTTTTGTAATTTTTCTTTTCTCATTTGATGTTGATACAAATGATGTGGTTATTAGTTTTGTTACATCATTTGGTGGTCATTAGACCTTATTATATACTTAAGGAGGTGCTTGGTTAGAGGTTTTATAGGGTAAGGAAAGGCAATGGTAATGAAATATGGTGCTTGTTTTCTTTAGGGTAATCCTCTATTCCTTGATAGATTAGGGGTTATGAGAGAGGGTAATGTAAATTAAATATATTTACTCTCTTTTTTCAACCATGATCCCACGTACATATTTCAAATTCTAAAAAAACTGGAACGAATTAATATTAACCCTCCTTCAACCTAGTAATTCAATCGATTTTGCCAACCTTTTGTTTAGTTGCAAATTCGTTTTTGAGTTCTATTATAATGGACAATATAATTAGTATATAAAATTCATGCGGATATGTAAACAGTGCGAGGATTCTATGTTTTCATGGTTAATCATAAGATGCATTAAAGGTGACAGTTTTATGGGAGGCGAATACTCTTATACTCCAGAATCAAATTGTGTTGAATAAGATGATATTGATTGAACATTTCTTGTAGAAGACTTAAACACTTGACTATTGATTAAACATTTCTTCATATTCTTTTAGCTCCCCCTTAATTACATATCAATCTCTTGATTATTGAAGTATTATACTTGATTCTTAAAGATGATGTCCATATGGTTGAGAAGTAATTCCATGCAAATGTTGAACCGGATATCTTGATCGATCTTTGAAGTTAATGAAACACTACAACTTATTCCAAACACTTGATGAAGTAACCTCAATCGTTAATACGAATCTTTTCTTCTTAATCAAACTACTTTTACCACAATAATTTTCTTTTAACTCGATTTCTTACACTGACTGTATTGGTCTATGAATTATCAACAAATCAATTGTACCCATAATATCTCTAAATTCCTTTAATCTCTCCCCTTTATATACTGATGAATCGCTTAAATTCTTCCAATCTATCTTATATCTTTTCCCATTTCTATATATATGCAATACTAAACTTATATCTTCTCCCCCTCATGATGATTATGATTCATTGTGAGAATCATGACCATATAAGCTTCAAAATAAGCTCCGGGTTAAAAATCACTTGAAGCATATCCTTTAAAATCCGTGAAATTAAAATCGACAAGCATAACTTTTCTTGCTAAAAATCAAATAATATCCATTTATCATTAAACATACTCCCCAAAAATAACTCATAAGCTCCCTCAAACCAACAAACTTGATCGCAATCATTCCCGTAAGGTTAGAAGGAACTTTGTTGTTATAAGACTCGTTGAATATGTCATGTAACTACTTGGAGTTGTTCGGTACTAACTACTCTGGAGTTGTTCGGTACAAACTACAATGAAGTTGTTCGGTACAAGTTGTTCGATACTAGTTGTTCGATACTAGTTGTTCGATACTAGTTGTTCGGTACCAACAGTGACGAAACTCAAAATCTCAAAAACACAAAAAGACACTTTTTTGATCGGTTTTTTTGCAAAGAATCTTGTACAACTAGTGTTACCAACCCTATAGGAACAAGAAAAATGAAAACTTTAAGGTTTTTAAGCCGAAAAATTTAAAATCAAGATTTTGTTCTTTGTAAAGGTTTTTGAACACAAAAGTAACAAAAATGATGTTTTTCTTGATTCAAAGCTTGTACACCTATATCATCAAGATACTAGATCAAATTTACCAAAGTAAATGATCCTTTAGTGTACACTTGTGCTTCGAAAACAAAAAAAATTGAAAGAAAGGACGAGTTTTGCAAGAAGAAACACACGAACCAAAAAAATTAAACACAAAAACTAAACACACCACTCCATGGCTCTTGATACCAATTGTAGAATAATAGTAATCTTTGATTTATGCAAGAACTAGAGACGGGGTGGGTTGGATGAACTTAGAGAAAGAAAGTAAATGGAATGTATATTATGTGTGTGAGAAAATGAACAACCAACCACCTTTCCAAGGCATGGAGAGGTATATAAATACCCTTAATGTGGCCGCCTATGATGGGCTTCCATGGGCTTTTCCTAACTTGGCCTTCTAAGGTTCCAAAAATAACTAAACGAGCTATCTACCGATATATATGGAAGTGACCGACACTTTTCGTGTTCCTAACAATAGGAAACACCTTGTAATTCTCATACTCTTAATAATCGTTTAATTTTTGGTATAATTCGTTTAACTCGGTTAGGTTACCTTGGTTGTTTATTATTATGCTTGTATACATTACAATGGTTAAGGGCTAATACCCTTGGGTATTAGCCTTGATTATGATAATATAATGTTTGGTTTGGTTACATCGATTGCTTAAATTATCGTTGATTGTTGATTATGTTTATCAATTCATACTTGTTTATGTGCTTAAATATGCAGATTATCATTCAACTAGGTCTAGTGATACCGACCAAGTTAGCTAGATACTAGGATGGCTCTCCATATTGTGATATATATATATACACTCATAGGATCATAAATATTGACCTATCTTTACCATTGGTTTAGTGAACAAGTTGGATTAGCAGGTGACCTGGGATTAACAAATAACGTTCTGATTCCCTTGGTAAAAGACTCGGACAGTGGACTACTAGTATATAAATTGCCGTTAAGCAGTAAGTGGGTAAAGTCCCGATGGGCTAAGGTTTAATGAGAACACCATTATTAATCTCCTAAGATAAATTATAATCAGCAAAGAAAATACTTTATGCGAATGCGTTTAATTGTGACAGAATTCAACGTGTCTAGGTTTTAGGAAGAAGTACAGCCTAAATCTAGGAAAGATATAACCCTCAAAATAAGTCATTCATTGCAGTAAATAAACAAACCAACATTTTATTTGATTAATCATGGTTTAATACAGTTTTCTTATAATTGGCTGATCAGCTATTCTATCTTTTGATATAATGTCATTGCATGTGTTTTGATAGTGGAATGTATTATTTAGACACCACCAAACTTGTGCCAGTCTCTCAGACAGAAAACCCCCCTTATCCGTTAAAATTAGGTTTAGCATATGTTTAACTTAGGTTTAACATAGATTAGATAGACTAGATCTAACATAGATAACTAAAATACTGATAGACTTAGAAATTACGTTCTCGCTCTTAGTGATCGACACCCTACTTACCAACGAAGCTACAATTGATCGGGTACCGCTGCCCTTAATGTTGTTTTAGTAATGTAGGTAAAATATAAATGTAAAACTTGATAATAAATAATACCTACACACAATGACACATCAAATTTTTGGCGCCGCTGTCGGGGAGTGAAATTGTTTATTTTTATTTTTTATTTAGTATTTTAGTTCTAACTTTTAATTAACCTAGATTTAGTGTAATCTAATTAGTGTAATTTTTTTAGTTTTTGATTTTTGATTCTTATGTCGGATTATCCATTTAGCCTTTTTTTATTATTTATGTGCTTGTTTGCTTTATTTTTTCTGTTTTAGTTTTGTTTTATTACACTGTTCTGGTCGAATAATCGATACGGCGTATTCATCCAAATTGAATATGGCGTATCAACCTTTCTATAACCAATACAGCGTATTCTGTTCAACAGATCTATACGACGTATTCAAATCCATTGGATACGGCGTATCGATCATCTGATACAGCAATAGAAATAAGTTTTTCATATCCGAATTAGGTGCTTAAATTTTTCCGTATACCTTTTTCCAAACTGATTCTGCTGATAATTTTCTGATTCTTTTCAGTAGCAAAGATGAAGGTGATTAAGGAAGGATCCGAAAAACTTGGATTACTCAAGATCAATGATGATTCATTCGCTTGTGATACATCACTTGGAACTATTTGCAATGAATTCAACCAGTTGAGTGGAATGGATGACGATTTGTTTACTTATGAGGTTGAAATCCCTGGGCTTGCTAGCATTTCATATGATATGGAAGAAGAGGATGATTTGGAATTTACACTAAAGCAATTTTTTTTATTAACAAAAGATTGGTGAGGCTAATGGACGTCATTGTTGAGCAATGACTTGAATTAATATATGGCGATCACAAGAAGGTTGATGTTAAGGTCAAGGAAGGAGTAATTTCTAAATGGTTAGTTCGAAGCTACAATAAACAACTTAATGAATATATGGAAATAAAGAAACAATGGGTGACATATGGAATTGATGCTGATATGGAATATGACCCATCTGATGTGGAATTTGCTAAATGGTTAGCTTCGAAATTCTATAACCATAAAATGATGGATCAGTATACGAAGAATGCATTGTGGATCTATAGGACAAGAGGTGATGATAAAGTAGGACTTATTGGCGAAGAATTTTCCGATCCTAATGATGAAATTCAATTGATAAGGACAAAGTTGCTGAAATCTTTAGGATCGAGACCAACATATTTGACTTCGAGACACCTATGTGCAAGACCTTCAATGAATTTAATTATCTTTTCCAAATCAATCCAGATGTCCTAACTAAAGACATTGTTGGATTTAAGACTTACGAAGAATATAAGGATGATAGATATATGAATGGAATGAAGACGTGTCGTGGGTGCATGAAAAACCATGGACGGATAATGGAGAATGGGAAGAATCCACTCCTGTTGAACATTAATGCGAATCATTCTCGTTTAAGAGTAGACATTCAGAGTGGCCAACTTGCATCTGGAAAGATAACGGATATTGCAATGGTGGAAACTTGCTTGGAGCATTTAGAGTTGGTAACACGCTCCGTTATCAAGATTTAGATTGGTATGAAGCTTTGAAGGATGACAAACTTAAAGACGAAGCTTTAAAAAATAAAGCTATTATAGAAAAATTGATTAACGAAGATGAAGAATCATATGATGGAGCTTGGAGAAGATGGGACGACTATGAGAATACCACCCATAACAATGATGAAGAAAGGGAGCCGAATGATGATCATGGCATCGGCAACCTTGACTATGACTTGGTTAGGGATAACGCATCTTATCATACTAACGACAAAGAGGAGCAAGAAGATAAAGATAGGTGTGAATTGCTATATACGTTTCTAATGGTAAATGGGGGGTTTTAGCCTGAGAGACTGGCACAGGTTTTATGGTGACAATAATCAATTCTAATCATAATAAACATGCAAGAAACAATCAGAAGATAAAAGAGCGATACAAGCCAAATGATAGAAAACTGTATTAGCCATATTAAATCCGATTAAACGTTGGTTTGCTTATTTAGTGCAATGATTTCTTATCTTGAAGTGGCATATCATTCTTAAGACTTATGCGGGACATCATCCTAAGACCTAGACACGTTGAATCCTGTCACAATCATGTATTTTTTCATTTCTTGTTTGCATCATTGATGACATAATCATCCTACCATATCATAGGGAAATCAACAAAGATTACACATAACCTTTCAAGATTTGGCAATCAAAAATTCGGATGGTGTTTTGTATAGCCGGTTCCATCTATTACACTGTACGGTTCCCATAATTGATAGAATCGTGCTACAGGACATGAGTCAGAATGCCGGTTCCATTAGCCTACATTAGCCAATTCCAAGAATTGGAGGATTCGTGCTACAGAACAGCTAGTTTCATTGGCTTATAACGGCCAGTTCCATCCCGCATGTGGAACCGGTGGAGCCGTGCTACATTGCAGCTTTAGGCCTATAAATACCAAGCTATTTCTCATGTTTTACTCACCCATTCTCATTCAAATCTCTATAACAAACTAATCATTCTCTTTTTTTCAGTTCTAGTTAGTTGCATATATCATTTGTAGGTAATTCTCTTTGTAAAAGAAATTTCTAAAATAGTATACGAGATGATCAAGCTCAAGCAACCTTGATTCGCATCTCTATCATCTCATCATGATCACCTTGTTGATTCTTGTACATCATTTAGTAGTTATAGTAGCATACATCATCCTTGTAAAAAGAAGTGTGATTGCATTGGGTTGATTCTACCTTTGTTAGAATCCGGTATTTAGCTTTGTATCGTTAAAAGGTGTAAGCGACGTTGTGAGGCTTCTTCGCCGATTGAAAGGAGATTGGTGACTAGTGTTACGAACTCTCGAGTAGTTGACTCGGGGAGTGGAGTAGGGAAAGGAAGGTGTCTTTGTAGCCAAACCACTATAAACGCTTGTGTCTTGGTTCTATCTTTTCTTATTCTCTTTTACATTTATTTACATTCTATATTTACTAATGAGGTGTCATTTTATACACTTTTTCGGGGTCATTTAACTCCCTAAATCGTGCATTTATGCCCAAAATAGGTACTTAATCGTTCCTTTTTAGGTATCTACCATTTGGAAGGCATTAAGAGGAAATACACGTGACTTGGGCTCATTTAGAGAAGAAACGGATGAGACTATGGACCTACACCAACATCTCTTAAGATTATGTTCTCATCGGCTAGAGACGGCGTCACAAAATACATGTGACGCCATCACAACTCATCTCATGACAGTGTCACAAGATTTCACAACGACGTCAGCTCGCACGACCCAGCCCAAGATCTAGAATATTCTCTTTCACGACGGCGTCACGATTAAAACGCGACGCCGTCGCAGCGATTTATCTATATATACAAATCTGTTTTAGGGTTTTGTGTGTGTGACTTTAGAGTAAAAAAAGAAGACGAACCCTAGTTCGTTTGGCAGCTTATTAGGATGATTTTAGGGCTTTATTATTACCTATCCTATTGTAACTCCTTCAATTCATGTTTTACTCAAGTAAGATTATCTTAATCATTCAATATGTCTTGTTGTTTGATTATTTATTGTTCTTGCTTTATCTTTAACATGTTTGGCTAAACTTCTTATTGTGTTCATTTATGATTGTATTAAACCTAGAATGTAGATCTTAGTGGTGTTGCTTCTTATGATGAATATGCATGTTAGGCTTTAGAAAACTAAATTTTGTTTGTATCGGTGTTGATATGTCTAGGGAAACATGATATTATAGAAAGGATATCATCGGGTAACAGTCTTCATACTACCTTGACCCTTATATGGTTGATCCACTTTTAATATATTTAAAATGCATTTAATATACTCTTGGGGGCCTTGTAATAGTCTTCATACTACCTTACTTGTGCGTTGCCTCAACGAAATATTAAGTAGACGACAGGTTCGTGTAATCTGTTCATGACTTAAGAAATAATTACATAGATCATCACAAGTGTGACAAAACAACACTATGAGAAGAAATCTAGGGAGTAATACATGATTAAATGAATACAATTTTTTTCTTATATTGTTATCACCATTAGTATAGTTTATTATTTAGCTTAATAGCTAAAACCAAACCAAACCTCTCAAACATATAATTTACTTGCTTTCTATAAAATATAAAAACACAAAATAATCTTCTCCTAACCCCTAGAATTCTGTTAGACCATGATCAAGCCTTCCCAACCTATTCTCCTAGAGAACGATAACAACCCCCGAGTCTTGCCTATACTACTACTACAACGGTTAGGTACTCTGCCTAGCGAGTTGTAAAACTACTTGTAGAAGTCTTACGACCTCCGCATCACTAACCAAGCACACTAGCCTTAATCCTCTTATAACCTTAACACATAAC
>BQNB010005784.1:53527-100507 GCA_026074375.1 Tanacetum coccineum | reverse complement strand
CAATGGTTAAGGTGTTGGGCTGTTATGGTAAAGGTCTCGAGTTCGAGTCCTCCCAATACTCCCAACACCTTTCCATTTTTATTTTGCAAATCTTTTTTTTAAAGCTTTTTAACATAAAAATAAGCAACTTTTTGACAAAACTTTATTAATAAGCTAAAATAAGCAAAGTAAAAAGTTACAGTTAACTAATAAAGGCTAAAGTAAATGAAACTAAGACTGTTTGGCTTTTTTAGGACTTAATAAGAAATAAGAAAACAAGATAAGCAAATAAGACCATAACCTAGACTTAATAAGCACTTAGGATAAGAAAATAAGCAAACCAAATAAGCTGGAAATTTAAAAAGCAATGAAACAGTTTGACTTGAAAACAAATTATAAAGACTAATTCACTATTTTTAAACTAAGAAAGCTTAACCAAAAAGCACTTATGAAAAGCTATAAACCAAAAACAGATTTAGATTTAAGATCAAAGAGCAAATAAAAGCTAAAACTAAGCAAACAAGTTAATGATATAAGCTAGAAAAGGCTTAATGAAAATGACAGTTGGTTGGTTTTAGACCTTTATTTTTGTGAAGGATTTGGTGTTTGCAGCCTATGATTTTTGACTCAAAACTACTTTTAGCAAACTTAAAAACTAGAAACAGATGGAAAACATATTATAATAAGCTAAATGCAACAAAATTTAATCTACAAAACAGTTAGATCCTAGCCTCTAATAATCTGCAAAAGTTAACTTTTAAAACCTATGTTCTATCATTACTTGACTGATTTTAGGACTAAATTACTCAAGAGGTTATCCCAAAGATAAATGGCTCATAACAAATGTAGAATGACACTTATAAAACTCATTTTATTCATTAAAACCAAAACTCTGGTAGACCTTTTAGGAAATGCATCAAAGAAACAGTTAGAAACACTTATAGATTGACAGATTTAGAATTTTGATAAAATGAACCACCATTCTTATCTAAACTCATTCAAAGCTAAAGAAAACTTGTTTTTAAACTTATTAAGAGCTTATGAAATCTAACTTGATAGCTAAAAACAGCCTGGACACCATTTAGTTATATTAAAACTTCTTAACCCAAACACTCCTTTATAATATTTATACATTTTTAAGCTATATTAAAAGATTGAATTAAGCTAGAAATTTGTAAAAACAGATTATAAATAGTTTATTAAGCACAATTAAGCATAATGAACCACAGATATAGAGCACAAAGAATTAGCTATAGCATTAAACTAAATTAAGCTAAAATAGGCAGTTTTATGAAAACACTTAAACAAAAGACATATAAGCTGAAAATTATAACTAATAAGCAATAATGAGACACAATAAGCAAAATTAAACAGAGAATAAGCAGTAAATAAGCAAAACAGTAAAATAAGCTAAAATATAAAATAGAAAACTTACTTTGTCCTTTGCTTAAACAAGGACTATAAATGCTCTTAGAGCTATTCTACAAGCTTCAGCTTGTTATAAATAAGCTGGTAAGATCCATAAGCCCGTCCAAATTTGGCTTATCATCCAATAAGGTGAGGTATTGTTTGAGAGTGATTAATGAAACAGAAAAGCTTAGATAAGCTTTTGAGAAAACTTATTTAAGAAACACAGGTATATAAGAGCTTATTAAACTTATTTAAATGACTTGAAAGCAGATTAAAGCTGAATTGCATAAGAGTAAAACAAATTAAAATTGGACCTTAAAACTGAAATTTCATTAAAACTTTAAAAAGGTTACAATGCATTTGAAAGGAAAATACAAGTAAAATAAGCTGGAAAATATAAGCAATAAATCTACACTACTCCTAATCTAATCTAGATACTTTCTACTGTGTGAATGTCACCATGTGATCACTCCTCTATTTATAGTGATGTGAGGAAGATTCTAGGCCTTTAGGAGCATCTCCAATCATTAATCCGAGCCCTTGATCTCAATCAATCCAATCTGAGCCCTTGATTAGTCTCCACGCATCAACAGCCAATAGGATAGTGTGGGATTGCCAGCGTGTCATAAATGGGTGTCACAGGTGTTAGGAACTTCTAGAAACAAAAAGGGCATGTGATGGAGTGAGGGGATTTTTATCATGCGTTATAAGTTGCAGGGTGAAAGTGAAATGGGAGGGAAGGGGTAGAGGAAGAACAATAATTTTGACCCATATATTATAATGTGTTGACTTAGGATCTGGGTTTGGGCTTTTTATATATTTTTAGGCTTGGATAGGAAATGGTTATTGGATTGGATTTTGGACTTTTATATTGTAAAGGGCTTAAGGATTAACAAGTATAAATCTTAATGGGCTGACCCGGCCCAATAAAATAGGCACGGGTTGGTCCATTTAAAGATGTATACGCCTTCGGCTTAGATTTCTTATACTCTTCCAATCTCGTGCTCGGTTTTGTCTGTTTTAGCATCGTTTTTGTCCATTAATGATATATCCGTTACCTGCAAGACACAATTAAAAAAACACACATATACAATGCATTTTTATGTATTTATCGTTCATTATTGGTCTTTTTAGCTTAATAATAAGAAATAAATGATATGTGTTTAAGCACATATCAAAATCCCCCATACTACGCTATTGTCGTATCCTCACGCAATGTCATAAACACACTTAGAAAATCAAAAATTTCAACCCCCCTAGACTAATTACCTCAAAAAGTAGTTAAGTGTTCATCTAAGGGGATTAAGAAATCACTAGTTTTGAAAAGCCCCCACTTTTCCCATTTTTATGCATTTATTATTATCATTCATACATATCATAACCTTAAGGATCACGGAACAAGAAACTCTAAAAGGATAAATTAATCGTCCTTGATTTTTCACCCGCCCTTGACCAAACTTAAAAACAAAATCATTGTTAAATACAAGTTAAGATGTTAGCACTACTCATAAATGCTAATTGTGAATGCATAGCCACTTCCCGTTCCCTTATTCCTAAATCTTCTAAGAATTTTATTTTTATTATTGGTGACAAATAAATTAAGTCCTTATTTATAGAAAGTAAACCCGGTTTAGACCATAATTAGTTTGAAATCCTTTCCTAAAGAGACGATTTGGTGAGAATAAGGTCACACATTAGGTTCTAATTTGCATGATTTAGGGGGTTTATCTTTTATTTCATCCAGAAACAATCAAAACTACGAGTCTAGAGACGGAGGCTTTATTTAGATAACCCCGGAGTGAAATTTGGCTTTATTCTATTATTATTATTGCAACATTATTAAACCTCGGTCCTTTAAACAACTGCCACATCGGTATGCGAGCCGACCATGGTCCAGGAGTCTTATTTTGACCTCGGTGAATTCCTCGACCTTTTAGAAGGCTACAACATCGGTAGCAAACCGACCAGATACAGCAAACTTTTATCAGTCTCGGACTTATTATTCTCACTATGTGCCTTATTTAGAAGACTGCCACATCGGCAGCGAACCGACCAGAGACAATAAACTTTTATCAGCCCACAGTTCTTATTATTATTCATACCTCCACCTTTTAAACGACTATCACATCGGTATGCGAGCCGACCATGATCCAGAAGTCTTATTTCGGCTTCGGTTTATTACATTATTATTATTATTATTATTATTATAGCCAAATTTCAAGTCATGTGGTGTCTTTTACTACCTAGACAACGGTAGAGAACCGTCAGGAAGCGGTAGCTATTTCCTCACAACACTATAATACACAAAACTCAATGTGTACCTTAACTTTCAACAGAAGGAATCTCTACGAAGAGATTTAAACTAAGAATCGCAAAAACCTAAAGTAACTTTATTTATTAAACAATTATATAACGTTTATTAACCTGATGGGAGAAAAAAAATCCACAATTAACCTCTGTGAGATCTAAAGAGATCCAACTACTCTACGTTTAGCATCTAACTTATATAAAACTCTATCATTTCTCGTTCTTCGCAAATTTAAAATCTTTAATAAAAAGATCCACGAATGCTTAGTCTAATAAAACAAGCTTTGCATATTTAAAGTCTATCATGAAAACTTGAAAACTCTTGGCTTTTTCAAGCTAGAATTCGTGTTTTAATGCTTCTTGTATAAAAGACTAGCAAAAACTTAAATTTATATAAGTTAAGGGGCAATCTAGAGCGCAACATGCTCGATCAAGTCAAAATTTATACTTAAAAATACAATCAATTCGTGTCAAAATACTCGATTCTATTTTGTATTTTTTTTAACATTTGGCATAAAAATCACAAATTTTTACTATTTTTGGTGCAAAATGGGGTTTCGTGAAAGACACGCATATGCAAGTATGATCATATCGAAAGATTACCCCATACTAGAACTACAACATTGTCCTAATGTGAGACTGTTCACCCATACTAATTTTAGGGCATAATCTAAATATTAAGGGGTCTCTACGCAAAGAACGAAAAAGGCAAATGCAAAAAATTCCAAGTGTGAAAGGGGAAACACAATATATATACATGATCAGGATTGAAGATTCCAAAATAAGCAGAAGATCAAAGACCGGGCGATTGGAGGATTGAAAACAAGCACGGGTTTTCATGATCTTAAGGAATCCTGCAAAAACGAAACCGCATACCAAAGAAAGAAGCACGCCCCCACACTTGGGCTATAAAAATCACACACTTATTTATTAAAAAAAAAGAAGAAAAGACACGGGTTGCCTCCCGAGAAGCGCTTGTTTTTGTGCGAGTCTCTAGCTTGACTCTCCCCATATCATCATGATATTAGGGACGAAACATGTGGAAGAGTAAATCTTCATCGGACTTTCATTCAAGATGTTTAGATAAACATTGAAGCACATGAAAGTTCCACTCCGATGAGATGCCACCGGTTCTAGAGAAAAATGAAAAGCGGAGATGTCGGGGTCAAAAATAGTATCCTCACTCCCGGAGGAGAGAAGAAAAGGAGATTCCACCGGATAGGTGAAATAAGGAAGAAAAATTCGGATAACATATGTGAGGGAAAGATAATGGCGATCCTCAAAGGGTAAGCTCACATATGTTGGAGAAAAAAATTTCTCCGGAATCCCGGGGTCAAAAACTTTGTCCTCGGTCATCAAATCATCAATTGGAGCATCGTACAAAATCTTCTTCCATTCATTCTCTTTAGATTCCAAATCAAATAAATCATCATTCTCTTCGAGAGGCGGTTCATCGGTGAACCCCTCGAGAATGGAATCAACGCTTATCTTAGACGGATCACGGTGAAGTAGAAACTCAATCTCATCAACGTCGCCACTTGGGTCGAAACACTCATCCTCATTATCATCAGAAAGAGGTGTGACTAACAAAGCCGGCTCATCAAGGTTAGAAACATAAGAGTCCTTACTCTCGATGTCCTCTAACACCTCATCAAAAAGAGGATTTACGTCACTAGAGATGTATTCGTCATCGAATTCGAAAAGAGGGTTCGAATAAATTTTAACATTATCTTCCGGAACGTCCTCATCGGATAGTGACTCGTCATCACTAGAGGTAAAATCATCATTTGAATCGAAGAGAGGGTTAGAGAAAGTCACAGATTTTTCCTCATAAACGTTAATGGGAGAGAAATCATCACACAAAGATAAATCACAATCACTATCACTCTCGGAAGTATCCTCGGACTCACTTGGGATTGGAACAAGGTCCTCAACACTAGACTTTATGAATTCGTCCGATTCCGTTTCCGGAATAGTGTTAAGATGCTCATCCTCCATTATGAGAGAGTCCGTAATCGGTAAGTCGGGTGTGATTGCAACTGACAGAGGAAGTTCAGAAATAATATCTCTTAAAGGAATAGAACTTTCCTCGTCATCGTCATCATAAAAAGAATTGAACCGTCGCGAAGGATAAGTACTAAGATTAGCCACCTGCTCTAGATGCTGAAGCTCTTTCTTTTTATTAATCTCAATACTCATTCCATTGAATTTACCTTTAAGCTCATCAATCATACTTTCACATTCCCTTCTAAAACGAATATCTATTTTCTCATTACGATAATCTTTAATCTGTAAGTCATTACTTAAACTTAACATTTCATCTAAATAATGTTGCTTTAAATCCTCCATATCTTGGATACTCATTTCTTGAAGAGGTGATTGATCGATGCTAGCCGCCTGCTTTTGTTGAAGTAACTTTTCACAAAATGATTGCATCATTTGAAGAAGTTCATACATCTTTTGCTGATTAAAGTTCTCTTGAATACTCGGAGGCTGATGATTGATGGAATATTGCGGGGGTTGGTCAAAACCGGAATAGTTAGGCTCAAAATAGTTTTGATTCATCGGTTGACATTGAAAACTTTCATGAGGACCCCCACAGTTTTCACAGCAAAGATATTGTTGTGGAAAACTCGGTGAATTTTGTGGATAATAATTATCACTAAAGTTTTGATTGTAGCTCGGTTCCTGCTCATAGACAAGCGGGAACCGTGGCGGACAATCAAACCCATAGTGAGAATCGTTCCCACATAACTCGCACGAGTATGTCTCGAACTGGGGCTGTGGAGGTGGGTAAGAAAAATCGGGTGTTTCATTATAAGAATAAGGATTTGGGTCATAGACAAACTCATTTCCGGATCCTACACTGCTACAGCCCGGACAGTTTCCACCATTAAACGGACCTCCACACCACGAGCAACCAAAATGGTTATACGAAGACATGTCGAAGAATTAAACGGATAAGAGGATAAAGAAGATAAGAATTAAACGAAACAAACATAATAAGAGATAAAGAAGAATATTTATTAGGTTTTTTTAAAGATTCATACAATAATAAAAATAAAAAATAAAAATAAAATATTTTTTTGTATTTTTAATATTTATTATAACAAGAAAATTAATAATAAAAATGAAAATACTTTTTTTTGATTTTGCTTTATAAAGAAAAATATTTAATATATAATATATATATATAATAGAATTGAATGTATCTTTTGGATTTTTTTAAAACTATATATATTTATTAGTATATATATATTTATAATATATATATATATGAGCTATATTTATATATAAATACGAAATAATATAAACTTTCTTATGAAAGGTTCTTCAAAGCACTTAACTTCGTAAACACCACGTGTAGGACCACCGCCAAAAAGGTTTTATGACACTCAGGAATTTTATTGGCCACTATATACCGTGATCGGCCCATCGACTGGTCACCGATGTGGACACTTGCTCAGCGTAAGGAAAAATTTCGCAACGTGCTGTTTTTTTTAATGAATATGCCTCAAAATGCTCTCATAAGTCCATGTTGTGCACGAAATATCGTTGAAGTGTGGTGGCATCGAGTTGTCATGGGGCCGTTTAACCCGGTCTTCACGAGGGGTTATTATTCTATACTGTGGCGGTGTTTCGGTTTAATAATGCGTCAATTTGGGGGATGATGCAATAAAGGATTTCGAATGAGTCTATGCTAAATAAGAAGCATAACGTGCGACTCGACCCCCTTCGACCAAGGCGTTGCGGTAAAGTTCATTCAAAAAAGATGCCCATGACTTGGTCACCCGATGTGACACTTGTCAGCGTCAAGGAAAAATTTCGCAACGTGATGAAATGCCTCAAAATTCCATCCAAGTTTGCGAAATCTTTGACGTGTGGGGCATCGATTTCATGGGGCCGTTCCCGTCTTCACGAGGGAACAAATATATACTCGTGGCCGTCGACTACTTGTCAAAATGGGTTGAAGCGAAAGCGCTCCCCACCAACGACGCCCGAGTTGTTTGCAAATTTCTTAAATCTCTCTTCGCCCGATTCGGTGCCCCTCGTGCTATCATAAGTGATCGCGGAACCCATTTTTGCAATGACCAGTTTGCAAAGGTCATGCTTAAATACGGAGTTACTCACCGTCTCTCCACCGCGTATCACCCACAAACAAGTGGGCAAGTTGAGGTATCCAATCGTGGCTTGAAACGAATTCTTGAAAGGACCGTAGGCGAGAACCGTGCCTCTTGGTCGGATAAATTAGATGACGCACTTTGGGCCTTCCGTACCGCTTACAAAACACCCATCGGGTGTACCCCATACAAGCTCGTGTACGGAAAGGCATGTCATCTACCGATCGAGCTCGAGCACAAAGCCTATTGGGCCTTGAAGCATGCAAACTTTGACCTTGAGACCGCGGGTGATCACCATAAAGTTCAACTCAATGAACTAAATGAACTTCGTGATCAAGCCTATGAGAACTCTTTGATCTATAAAGAGAAAACAAAGAGGATCCATGACTCAAAGATCAAAAACCGCGTTTTCAACGTCGGTGATCAAGTCCTCCTCTTTAACTCTAGATTGAAGATTTTCTCGGGCAAGTTAAAATCCCGTTGGTCCGGACCGTTCACCATTGCCCATGTCTTTCCATATGGCACCGTTGAGTTATCCCAAAACTCCGGGCCAAATTTCAAGGTGAACGGTCATAGAATTAAGCACTACTTTGGAGGGGACATACCATCCGTGGTTGTCCCGGATCTCCAAACCTTCCCCAAGGACCAATGAATTTAGGGATCGTGTCAAGCTAAGTGACCTTAAACAAGCGCTTCGTGGGTGGCAACCCATGCTTATCCTAGTAGTATTATGTAGTAATAAATAAGTGTTTTTTTGTTGTGAGAGGTGTGCCTCTTTCCATTCTCGTTTACTTGTGTTTTTGTGATGATTGTCCAGGATTGTCCCGGATTTTTGAAGCCTCTCGTGCTCGCGGTTTTGTCCTTCGATCACTCGAGCTTCAAATCCTCAGCTTCATTTGGGAAATCCAATATCCTAATCTTATCGACTAACGTTTATCTTTAAGCATACTTAATAAACGGCTTAGGATTTACGTAGAGACCCTTCTTAAAACATTGAGGACAATGTTTAGTTCTAGTATGGGGGGATCTATCGATTTGATTGTGCCTGCAGCCGTTGTTTTCACGTAATCCTATTTTTACCACCAAAATTCCAAAAAATTTAAAAATTTTAAAAAAATTTCAAAAATAAAATAAGTGTTTTGTCATAATTTTGACTTTAGGTAGAATAAGAATAAATTTTGACTCGATCGAGCGTGTTGAGCTCTAGCTTGTTCCTTAACTTTTAGACTAAGCGTTCGTGGAAATTCGCGAAGAACAAAAAATGATAGAGTTAAGTATGAGTTGGATGCTAAACAAGGATTATTTGGAAATCTTAAGAGCTCATGTATGTAATTTGTGGCTTTTTCTCCCATAAGCTCCTAACCGGACTAATAATACGTGCTATTTTTGGAAATTAAACTTAAATCAACAATTTTTGAATTTGAGATGTAGTCGATAGCAATAATTTTAGTCTTAGTTCAAATTTATACTTAAATTTTCCAAAAAGAAGTCTTCTCTATATCGTGAAATAAAGTGTGAAATGAAAAAAAAATAGTGATGAAAAATGAAAAAAAAAAGAATGATGAATAATTAATTTAATAAATGTGGGGCTGGATATAAAGTTTGCTGGCATCTTTGCCGCTCAAAACCGATGTTACAGCCTACTAAAGAAAGCCCATACAAAGAATAATAAGTTCAGATACCGATAAAAGTTTTGCGGCATCTGCCGGCTCACAACCATGTTGTAGCCTTCAAACAGGTATGAGTGTAACGATTGGCAGCAATGTTTATTTTAATGTAAAGTATGATTTAATATAATATAGGAAAATCCTCTTTTCTTAAATTTAAATATGCTTTTGACTTAGAACCATAATTCATTTTAAGGTTGTGCCTTTTCAAAATAAGCCTATTTATGAAACGAGAAACCCAAGAGATATTGAAAACCGAAGGTCCGCTGAGTCCCGATACTACTCTGTTGGGTGTCAAAATCCTGGACACTTAAGCCGCAAGGTTGGATGTGCCCGAGACGAAAGTAGCTACATGGATGATCCGACTTCAAACTCATTATTCTCGGGTTGAACGTGAAGTATAAAATTTTGCAAAACGTGATCCATGGTTGAAATTCCAAATGGCACATTCATCCTAAATTATAATAATGTCTGAGTGAGAAAGTTCACAAGTTACAAATATGATAGTGTTAGCATCTTAACTTCATATTTAGCGGTGAATTTCGTTTTTAAGCTTGTTTATGGGAACCAGTGAAAAAAGTCAGGGACCGATCAATTTATCCATCTATAGTCATTTTAGGATTGAAATGCGTCTTATTATATGGACCCCCAACGTTGAATATAACGAAAGTCAATATATGTTAGTTTGTTTCTTAAAAAATAATAAATAAAAAAAAGAGAAAAAAAAGGAAAAAATACAAAAATATGTGTAAGGAACAAGTGAATGATCTTTGAAGTAATGGTAAAAACGGAGCTTTTTCAAGCATTGCTTCTTTAATTCACCTTGATGAAACATTTAGCTACTTCTCGAGGTAATAATTCGAGGGGGGAACGAGATTCTTACGTTATTCTTAAGTGTTTACTTATAGCATTGCGTGAAGGAACACGATAATAGTTTTATATGGGTGATTTAGTATGGTTTTAATACACATAACTTGACCCTTATAAAAAGGCTTAAATGACAAAAAACTACCAAAAAAATAACATCGAATTTGTATTTTTATGCATCAATCTAGGTGCAGGTAACGGATATCTAAGAAAAGAACAAAAACGAAGCCAAAACGGACAAAACCGAGCACGGAATGGAAAAGAGTGTGAGAAGTCAAAATAGTCAACCAAAGTCAACCCCGACAAAGTCAAAGGTCAAAGCCGAAGCCGTAACCGAAGAAATGTTAAATGGGCCCACCCGTACCCATCTAATGGGCCGGGTCAGCCGATTTAAACATTATTAAGACATAAGGGCTCAAAATCCATTCTTAATATTACTCGGCCCAAAACCAAAGAATAAGCCTAATCCCTTTAACAAACAAAACAGCCCAACCCCCTTTTATAATTAACTTCGTTAGTCCTTAGGGACTGTGAGTGTAAACTCACAATACACCCTCAAGGACCAAAATTGCCAAACCACAAAAATGTTTTACACCACAAGGACGATCCATGCAATAACTTTATACACTTTGGGGGACTGATTTTGCCAAAGTTCAAACACTTTTTCACTACCCGCCAAATGAACCAGTACTATTCCTCCATCCTCTCCACCTTGTCGACCCACACCTAAACATCACCCTCCCCCTCTACCCCACTTCACAAATGGCCAAACGCCACCTTGGCAATCCCATAATCCCCTATTCGTCAAGGGTAAATGACAAAGATTGAAGGGTTAAGATCAAAGGGCTTGGGCACCACTCATAATCAATGGCTGAGATGAAAGACTTGAAGCTCTCAC
Organism: Tanacetum coccineum; assembly: GCA_026074375.1. Taxonomy (NCBI): domain Eukaryota; kingdom Viridiplantae; phylum Streptophyta; class Magnoliopsida; order Asterales; family Asteraceae; genus Tanacetum; species Tanacetum coccineum. Next base: position 89,258 of record BQNB010005784.1, on the reverse strand, counting down.
ACAACAAGCACACCCTCAGTCCCTCTCACGAAGAAAGCACACATCAAAGAGGACCTAGAACCTTCTTAGCTTTTATATAAATAGGACATTGTAAGCCCTTAGAGGCAGTTAGTTAATCTAGTTTAGTTTTTAGCTTATATTTAAGTCATTTTTAGCTTATTGTACTTTTTAATTCAAGTCTTGTAATATTTCTTCAAGTTTAATGAAATTTAAGTCTTTATGTGAAAATCTTGTTTTTTGACATTTATGTTTTGAAAACGTTTGATAAGCTATCAAAAGCTCTTTTTATATCATTCTTAAGCTGTTTACTTAAGTCTTACAAACTCTTTCATAGTTTGTAAGGTTTAAGCTTATTTTACCAAAAATCACTCAAAAAGCTCAAATGGAAGATAAACCAAAAAGGAAAGGGCTTATTGTTGTCACAAAGCTTGTCTTTAGACAAGCTAGATCGATGTAAGAAATAGCTAATTTATAAGTTTGTTTAGCCCTGTTTTTGAGCAGGGCTTATTTGTAAGTTCAAATTTCCATTTTTAGCTTATTACTATTCAAGCTACTTTCTTACTGCTTATTTACTGTTTGTTTGTTGCTTTATTGTTGCTTATTTATGTTATTGAAAGTCTTATGTATGCCTGCTTTTGCTTAGAAATCATTTGTTCTAGTGTTTTCATAAAATCAGTCTAAAAATAGCTAACTAAGTAAGCATAACGAGTTTAGCTTATTATTGGGCTATAATAATCTAAAAATTGCTCATTGGGTTTGTTATAAGTTGTTTATAATCTGGTCTTAAGGGTTTGTTCATAAAAAAATAGCATTTATCAAGTTAAAATTTAAATTCTATCACTTAAAGGGGGTTGGATTAAACCATGTTCATGGGTAAAATTGGGTCAAAACCTGATTTGTGCACTTGAGTCAACTTAGACTAGATAAAAAGTAGTGGATAAAAATCATTTCGATAAATTTTTAGTGTTTAATTCTCAATTCTTAGTTTTAAAATAATGTGTCTTGTTTGGAATCTGTGAGACTCATAGTTTGTATTATTAAGCCCCATTTGAATAGATCTAGAAATCTTTTGAATGAGTGATGTTTTTAGTGTTTTATGAATGTGTATAAAACAAGTTAGAACCTAATCTCTTAAGACTGAAATTGTGGATTAAAGTTTTTTACTAAAGTCGTTAAAATTGCATAATGTTAGAAAGTTTGAAAAGCCGACTTTTTTGATTTGGCTTAATGTTGCTTATTCTTAAAGATCAAAATGATTTCTTTCGATATTGCTACTTGTTCTTTGAGGTCCAATCTTAATCTGTTTGTAGGTTTTAAGACCATAAGGATCTGTTTGCTAGCTTATTTTAAAGCTCAAAAGTAGGGTTTTGTAAAGATTGAAAATTTTTCTAAGTGTTATGTCTCTGTAAACCAGCTTTTTCATAAGCCCTTTTGAAGGCTTATTTGATTTTCAAACTCCTTTCTGATTGTTGATTTAAGTAGATTAAAGGTCAAGCTTTTTATAAATATACCTCATTAAGCCATAAGGATCTGTTTTAGTGCTTAAAAATAAGCTCAATAGTGTCTTAGAGGCTGTTTGGTTAATCCAATATCGAAATCTTATCGACTAACGCTCATCTTTAAGCATACTTAATAAACGGCTTAGAGTGATGTAGAGACCCTTCTAAAAACATTGAGGACAATGTTCAGTTTTAGTATGGGGGGGGATCTATCGATTTATTAGGCTGGCACTGTTGGTTTTCACGTAATCCCATTTTGTACCACCAAATACCAAAAAAATAAAAACAAATCAAAAAAATTTTCAAAAAATTTTCAAAACAATATAATAAGTGTTTTTGTCCACAATTTTGAATCCTGCTAGGTAAAATAAGAATAAATTTTGACTCGATCGAGCGTGTTGAGCTCTAGCTTGTTCCTTAACTTTTAGACTAAGCGTTCGCGAATCTTTGCGAAGAACGAAAAATGATAGAGTTAAGTATGAGTTGGATGCTAAACAAGGATTATTTGGAAATCTTAAGAGCTCATGTGTGTAATTTGTGGCTTTTTCTCCCATAAGCTCCTAACCGGACTAATAATACGTGCTGTTTTTGAAAATTAAACTTAAATCAACAATTTTTGAGATGTAGTCGATAGCAATAATTTTAGTCTTAGTCCAAATTTATATTTAAATTTTCCAAAAAGAAGTCTTCTCTATATCATAAAATAATGTGTGAAATGAGAATTTAAAAAAAATGAAAAATATGATGAAAAATAAAAAATAATGAATAATAAATATAAACTGTGGGCTGATAAAAGTTTGCTGCATCTTGCCGGCTCACAACCGATGTTGCAGCCTTCTAAAAGGTCGAGGGTTACAATTGTATCATGGTTATGTTTAATATTAAGTGTGAATTAATAAATGTAAGATCTCTTTTTGTTAAATTTAAATATGCTTTTGAACTTTGACTATTTCATTTTAAGTTTTTAATAAGCTATGTATATACGGGAAACCTAAGAGTTTTTTAAACCAAAGGTCCGTGAGTCCCGATACTAGTCTCTGTGGGGTGTCAAAAGCCTGGTCACTTAGCCGCAAGGTTGGGATGTGCCGAGACGAAAGTCGCTACATGGGATGATCTCGCCTTCAAACTCATTATTCTCGGGTGGAACGTGAAGCATAGAAATTTTGCAAAACGTTGATCCATGGTTGAAATTCAAAATGACACATTCACCTAAGATATAATAATTGTCGGGAGTGAAAAGTTCACAAGTTGCAAATATGAGTAGTGTTAGCATCTTAACTGATATTTAACGGTGATTTCGTTTTAAGCTTGGTTTGGGACGAGTGAAAAGTCGGGGACGATGAATTTATCCTTTTTGGGGCATTTTAGGATTGAAATGCGTCTTGTTCTATGATCCCTAACGGTTATGAAAATAACGAAAGTCAAATATGTAGTTAGTTGCTTAAAAAAATAGTGGTAATAAGTGTATATCTTTAAGAATGGTAAAAACTGGGCTTTTCTAAACTCTTGATTCTTTAATTCCCCTCGATGAACACTTAGCTACTTTTCAAGGTAATTAGTCGAGGGGGATTGAGATTCTTGGTTTTCTAAGTGCTTACTTATAGCATTGCGTGAGGACACGGCAATACCTTAGTATGAGGGAATTTGGTATGTGCTATTTTACACATACCTTTTACCTTGTAAAACGAACCCAAAAGACCAAAAACATGTAAAAATGGCAAATATATGCTTGTTTTTGTGTTTGTGTATGTGCATGTATGGGTAATAAAGAAATGGACAAAAATCAAGGCAAAAACGAACACAAGACGGATAGAGTGCAAAAGAGCAGGGAATTATCTAGCAAAGGTCAACAAAGTCAACTTTGGTCAACCATTGGTCAACCCACAAAAAGACAAAACCCTCAAAATACCTAAATAACCCTTAATGTTAAATCAAATTTCACCAAAAACCCTAAATCACTAACGCCGTTAGTCCTCTTTTATTAAGAATCTAACGGTCGTTATCCCTTAACTATAAACCCTTTATACCCTTAACCGGCCCAACCCTTTTAAATAAAACCATGGCCCAATACCCCGAGCCCAGGTCAAACCCCCCTTCTTTACCCCGGGTCAAACAACAAACGTTATAAACGGTTAAAAGGGCGGGAAGTAAATTTATTGTTCACCCTTCATCCCAACTTTACCCAACTCAAATTATACCCAAATTAACCCACGCCCTTTCAATCCAACGTGGCCTAAATGATTCTAAACACCAAACCCTAGCTCAGCATCAAAAACGTCATCCAAAGCTCCTTATTGGTCAAGTTCAGACAAAGAATGCCACGCGGGATTGCAAACAAACACACTTTGAGGGGAATTATTACACTAAATCAAGTGTAAAAGAAACACATCCTTCCAAAGATATGGGATTGCCAACTTGGCAATCCGTGTGACCTAATTTGATCTAACGATTGTGAGATGGCATCCAATGATTAGGGAAGAATCGAGGGCCATGATCAAGACCAATGGGAGCGTGTTCACAAGGCCTAGAAGCATCCACTCTCTCCTATATATACAAGACCTCCCTCACTCACATCGATATCTAGGAGTAGGGTGATTTAGAGTAGTGGAGTTTAGATTATTTCCAGCTTATTCATCTTTTCATAATGTAATCTTTCTTTAAACTTGTAATCCTTTTCTTATTATGAAATTGAATTTTTACTTTGCTCTTCTCCCACCTCGCCGCGCGCCCCCTTTCGGTATGTCTTGATTATTTTTATCTTATCCCTTGTTTTATTGTTTATTTTCTTCCCTTTTTTTTTTTTATTTTTTTTGTACGTTCCCCCCCCCCCCCATTTTTTTCCCCCAACAACCCATACAATATTAAAAACAATAATAATATAATTAACTAAAATAAATCAACCCCTAATAAAGCTCTCTCTTTTACTCTTAAATAATAATACACTCTTCGTCTACTCACACACCTAACAATAAAAATCAACACCAAAAACCACCATAAACACTAACACAAATCCCTAAAAGCTTTATTAATCGCAACAATTACCCCATTTTTTCACAACAAGCTATATAATAATATTAAATCTATTTTATCAAACACCTCCCCCCCCCCCCCCCCCCCCCCTGTTTTAGTTGAGGTTTGAGGACACTTTTCATTTTTAATTCTGTTTTACCTTATTTTCAAAAATTATTTTTGCATATTAGCTTAATTTTCTTTTCATTATCATAATATTATGACATTTAGTATATTTGTTAATATTAATAATAATCAAAAATATACCATAAATAACCCAACTAAATCACTTTAAAAAAAAAATATTATTATAACCACATAAACAAATACCCCCATAATAAATAAAAAAAATAAAATAAATAAACAAATTACAACTTAATTATAAAACTCAAAATTAAACTTTAAAAATCACAAATAACCACCTCCTAATACAAAAAAAATTCAATTTTATTCATATATTTAAACACCTTTAAATATATTTACCTACTAACTCCACACAATCACGCGCTTAGCACTACCTCGACTTCTCTTCAATTTAACTATCAAACTTAACCACACAAATTTATATAACACTTTATTATTTAAAATAAATAAATTAAAAAACTATAAAACAAATTAAATAAATAATTAACCTCGCTCTTTCGTCCTCCTCCCCTCACGCTCGACAATAATCGTTCCCTTATATTCATCATATTAGAACCCACTTATTACTCTTTTCAATTAGTCTTTGCATTCTCTTTTTACAGTCTATATTATGTTGTAATAGGTTATATTCCTTATATTTAGTTTAAAGTTTATTTTAAAATTTACAAACTGCATCAGAAGCATACATAAAAAGCCTTTTTCCTCCCACTGTTTAGAATTTAAGCTAGCGCTCCTCCCCCGCACTCCTCCGCCCGTCTCCTCTTGTTAGGAATTTAGAGCATAAGTTGTTTTTTTAGGACGCTCCTCTCCTCATCTCGCTCGCTTGAGCTTAAATGATAACCCGAATACTAGAATCAACCAAATACTCCTAAATCTTCATGTTCTTGATCAAAGTTGAAAAACAAATGTGTTTGCGTGTGGGTTTAAATTCGGACGAGCAAACCAAAGGAAGAAAGAAAGAAAGTTTTTTTGAAGATTAAAATGAGAAATGCATGTTGATACGGGTCCGAACACACTATATATATAATATATAAGTATATAAGGATTATATCAAATAATAGTATAATAAATATTTTCCGTCGGGTTTTAGAAACAAACTTTTAACCAAAGTTGTCTCAAAAACCTCCCGGGTCATTTTCCCTCGACGAAGCGTGAATTGAAAATCGGTTAAGTCCGTGATCGCACATTTTGAATGGTTTCAAAGATTTTGATTTGGTTGTCTAAATCCTACTAAAAATAAATGACAAGTAGATAAATGTACGAAAACAAGTAAGCAAGAAATGACAATTAAACACGTAAGCATAAAATGTAAACGGGAATTAAAAACGCGACATTTAAAACCTAAATTATCTAAAATTAAACCTAAAATGATTTTTCTAATTTTCCTAATCCTATTTTACTAACTTATAAGAAAAGGCTAAGGAAATTCTAAAACGAGAACACTTAAAGCTTAAAAACGAAGAAAACGAGAATGGGAACAAAATCCCGTTCTTTAAAAAGTGAAATTTCAATATATTAACCCTACGAAAATAAATTTCAAACCTAAGACTAGAATATGATAAAAGAAAATTTTGTAAAAAAGAATTTTATTTTTTTTGATTATTTTTCTATTTATTATGAATTAAAAACACTTTTAATGAAAAACAATTATTAAAAATGCTAAACGAATTTATAAAATTCTGGGAAAAATATGAAAAGTCTATTGAACTAGTTGGGACTTAAGAAAAATAAGAAAATTGAAAAAGCAATCAAAATAAGCAGTCAAATAAGCTAAAAGGGCTGAAAAGCAAAAACTGTTAAAGAAGGGTTAACTATTAACTTTTGTAAACTATACCCGAAAAAGTCCCCAGGGCAGATGGTGTGAGTGTGTGTGTAAGGTTGAGGAGGGTAGAGGTTCAGGGTTCGAGCCTTGATCACCCCTGACTTCCTCTCTTCCCTTTTTTTATTTTGCAAAAACTTTGAAAAGCAAAGTTGTTTAGCAGCTAAAAATAAGCACTTTTAATAATGACAACTTTTTATTTTACTTAAGCAATAAGCCAGACACTGAGCTTAAAAGAGACATATTACATTTAACATTTATAAAGCTTTTTAGCTTAAAACCTAAGAATCAAACAAACTTGAATTAGCTAAACTACTATCAAATAAGCCAAAATTATCCTATAACTAAACTAATAAGCACAACTGAACAAGTATTAAGAAAAATTATAAACCATAAGCTCAAATATACAAATAAGCTTTTGGTACAAAACTATATACCAAAACAGACAAACAGCAACTTTTGAGCTTATTTTTAGGCATGAAAACAGAACCTTATGGTAAAAATCCCTATATCACCTTAAAGCTCATCTTCCAATCTACTTATAACATCAATCAAAAAGTAGTTTGAAATCTAAATGAACTAAGAAATTGCTAATTGAAAAAGACAGTAAGACTCAGTGCATGCTGAGTGTTAATTTTTGTTTTGAAAAGACAAAAGTATTGATTTAAAGCTTAAAACAGATAGACAAATAAGCTATTTTCAACAAATTAAGCTCAAACTAATGAAATATGTCCTAAAAACAACTTATGCTCTAAATTCTAGAAGCTAATAACTATCCTAACTAGCTTAAATTCTAACTTGAAAAAGGGCTTTTGGCTATTTATGCTTCTGATGCAGTTTGTAAATTTTTAAACAAAACTTAAAACTACCAAGTGCAGGCCTAAAACCTTATTCCTAACATCTATAATATACTTAACTAAGAGTAAGCAAAGCAAAAATAACATCTAAAAACGGATTTGAGTCTAAGATGATAATAAAACTGATTAATGCTAGCAGATTCTAACTAACAACTTACAAACCTAAAGAAAACTAGATTAATCCTATCTATGCTTTTAAATCCTACTCTTATAAACTTAAATATGAGATTTAAAGTGAGATCAAGAGACCAAATGGCCTTAAGCAGTTCTAACTTGAGTTAGAACTGCTTGACCCAAACACTCCCTTATATCCCTCAAATTCATACTTAGCTTATAAAAATTAGATTTAATGAACAAAGATCAAATACCAGATATCAAATAGCCTTTAACAAACCTAATGAACAGATTTAAGCAAACAATAAGCTATAAAACTATGCTACTATTTTTTACTTTTTATGACAGATTTGAAACATTAACTTGCAAACGTGATTTTAAGCAAACTAGTGAACTCAAAAAGCAACAAACAACATTATTAGACAGAATTAAGCTAAATGCAACAGTAATAAGCAAATGAAAAGCAAATTAAGCTAATATGCAAAAATAAGCTAGAATGCAAATAAGGTAAAACTGGAAATTATAAAGAAAAGTGTACCTCAAACCTCAGCTAAACAGAGGTGTTTGCTCAAATGAGCTTAAATCAACAAGCTCCAGCTTGTTTAGAACAAGCTGGTGGGGTCCAATAAGCCCTTCCCAAACTGGCTTATCTTCCATTTATAAGCTGAGGTACATTTAGGGGAGAAAATGAGTATCAATAAGCTTAGTTAAGCTTTGAGAGCTTAACTAAGTGACAAGCTAACTTAAGAGTAACAGTGAGAGCTTATTAAGAGCTTAAGATATTATTTAGCAAAATTCATAAAAGTAAAAACACAATTTTAAAGTAAAAATTCAATTTCATTAATAAGAAAAGGATTACAATGCTTTTAAAGAAAGATTACATTAAGAAAAGATGAATAAGCTGGAAATAAGCTAAACTCCACTACTCTAAATTACCCTACTCCTAGATATCGATGTGAGTGAGTAAGGTCTTGTATATATAGGAGAGAGTGGATGCTTCTAGGCCTTGTGAACACGCTCTCCTTGGTCTTGATCATGGCCATTGATTCTTCCCTAATCATTGGATGCCATCTCATAATCGTTAGATCAAATTAGGTCACACGGATTGCCAAGCTGGGAATCCTATATCTTTGGAAGGATGTGTTTCTTTTACACTTGATTTAGTGTAATAATTCCCCTCAAAGTGTGTTTGTTTGCAATCCCGCGTGGCATTCTTTGTCAGAACTTGACCAATAAGGAGCCTTGGATGACGTTTTTGATGCTGAGATGGGGCTTGGTGTTTAGAATCATTTAGGCCACGTTGGATTGAAAGGGCGTGGGTTAATTTAGGTATAATTTGAGTTGGGTAAAGTTACGACGAAGGGTGAACAATAAACTTACTTCCCGCCCTTTTAACCGTTTATAACGTTTGTTGTTTGACCCGGGGTAAAGAAGGGGGTTTGACCTGGGCTTGGGGTATTGGGGCATGGTTTTATTTAAAAGGTTTGGGCCGGTTAAGGGTATAAAGGGTTTATAGTTAAGGGATAATGATCGTTAGCTTCTTAATAAAAGAGGACTAACGGTGTTAGTGATTTAGGGTTTTTGGTGAAATTTGATTTAACATTAAGGGTTATTTGGTTATTTTGAGGGTTTTGTCTTTTTGTGGGTTGACCAAGGTTGACTTTGTTGACCTTTGCTAGATAATTCCTGGCTCTTTTGCACTCTATCCGTCTTGTGTTCGTTTTTGCCTTGATTTTTATCCATTTCTTTGTTACCCGTACCTGCACATACACAAACACAAAAACAAGCATATATTTGCCATTTTTACATGTTTTTGGTCTTTTGGGTTCGTTTTATAAGGTAAAAGGAATGTGTAAAATAACACATACCAATGCTCCATCAACAAGTATTCCATCAACACAAGAACAAGAACATTCACCAAACATTTCTCAAGGTTTTAAATAATCACCAAAAACACCAAATTTTCATGATGATCCACTTCTTGAATCTCTTTAGGAAGACTCGACTTATCAAGGATCATCATCGAATGCGAGACAAACCCACACTCCATTTGAACACCTTGGTAAATGGACTAAGAATCATCCTATAGCAAACATGATCGACGATCCTTCTCGCTTTGTCTCTACGAGAAAGCAACTCTAAACTCACGTCATGTGGTGTTATTTTGATGCCTTCTTAACTTCTGTAGAACCAAAGAACTTTAAACAAGCAATGATCGAACCGTCATGGATCGATGCAATGCAAGAAGAAATTCATGAATTTGAAAGGCTACAAGTTTGGGAATTGGTGCCGTGTCCAGACAAAGTCATGTTGATCAAACTAAAATGGATTTACAAGGTCAAGGCAGATGAATTTGGCAGGGTACTAAAGAATAAGGCAAGACTAGTTGCTTTGGGATTCAGGCAAGAGGAGGGTATCGATTTTGAGGAATCATTTGCACCGGTTGCAAGAATAGAGGCTATCCGTATCTTTGTAGCAAATGCAGTTATCCCCTCTAAATATTACAACATTATTAAACCCGGACCTTTAGAAGGCTAGAAACCTCGGTTGTGAGACGGCAAGATGCATCAAACATAATTTCGACCTCGTATATTTCCTCACCTTTAGAAGCAGCAACATCGGTTTGTGAGCCGTCAAATGCAAAAACTTTATCAGTCTCGATTATTTTACTATGTGTGTTATTTTGAAGGCAGCAACAAGGTTGGTAGCCGGCAAGATGCAAGCAAACGTTTTCTCAGCCCACACCTTTTTTATTATTATTCTTTCCTCCACCCTTTAAACGATTGTCACATCGGTATGCGAGCCGACCATGATCCAGAAGTCTTATTTTGGCTTTGGTTTATTACATAATTATTATTATTAGCCAAATTTCAAGTCCTGTGGTCCTTTTAACAACTGCCACAACGTATTCGAGCCGACTCATGGGTTCAGGAGTCCTATTTCCCCACAACACTGACAAAACCTCTATGTGTACCTTACTTTTCACAAGAAGGAAACTCTATGAAGTGATCTAAACTAAGAATCGCAAAAACCAAAGAAACTCAATTTATTAAACAATTATTTATAAAGGTGAAACAAGCTAATGAGAGAAAAAGCCACAATTAACACTTATGAGCCTTAAAGAAATCCAACTATTCTGTGTTTAGCATCAAAACTTATATTCTACTCTATCATCTCTTGTTCTTCACAATTTAAAATTTATAATAAAGAAACTCGTGAATACTTAGCCTAATAAATCGATCTTTGCATATTCTCAAAATAATTATGGGGGAACTTGCCAAAGTCTAACTTGATTAAGCTAAGACTGCGTATTTATAGCTCCTTGTATAAAAGATTAGCAAAAATCAATCTATATATGTTAAGGAGAAAGCTAAGATATAAAATCGGTCGGGTCAAAATTTACTTTTCGTTCTCACCAACAGAAAAACTACATTCGTGTCAACTATTTTTATTTTTCAACAACTTTATATATATATATATGAACAATAAACTAGATATTAAGACTTAAAAATTTGAATTTTTTATGGGAAAACGGGGTACGTGAGAACAACGGGCAAAATATTAGGTAAGATTCATATCTCAGTATATACTCCCCCATACTAAAATTAAACATTGTCCTCAATGTTTTCTAGCTTAAAGACTTAAAAACCCAATACTAGAAACTCAAAAAGTCGAATGCTTAATCCAGCAATGAGAAAGTATCACAAAAATACTTTAATCCTTTATCAAGTATGGCAAAAAGATAAAAAAAATTTTTTTGTAAAAAAAAAGGTCGATAAATAATCAAGGAAAACGGAATTTCCCCAAACTAATGGCAAGCAAAGGCTAGGAAGCTCGAGTGGACCGGGACAAAACACCGAACACGAGAGTCTTCAAAATTTTGGGTCCATCCTACACAAAATTCACAAGCACAAACAACAAGAATCGGAAGAGTACAACCCTCCTCACAACACCATTAAAAATGAAAGAAAAAAAATTTGGATAAGCATGGGGTGGCCTCCACTGAAGCGCTTGTTTTTGGTAACCGAGTCACATAGCTTGACTCGATCTCGAGAATTTATATCGTCCTTGTGAAAGCAAATGGAAGAGAAAATCTCTATCGGCTTTCAATAATGTTTTGGATAAACAGTAAAAGCATATGAAAGTTCCATTCCGATGAGAAGCCAACCGGCTCTAAGTGGAGAAGCCGGGGTCATAAATGGTGACTTCACTCCTCGTGGAGCGAAAGTAATGAGATCACAGGGTAGGTGCGATACGAAGAAAAGCCGAATTACAAATACGAAGGAATTGTCAATCTTTAAAATTTTGAGAAAACACAATCACACCTCCCCTAGTCAAAACAATTCTCTTCATTAAGCTCATCAAAATTGTTTATTACGGGTGCATCGGGCTCAATATCGAAGGTAAAACGCTCATACTCGGGAATCGGATCTTCGTAAAGTAAGTCGTCAAGAAAAACGATATCCCCCTCCGAGTCTAAATCACTCTCAATACCTGGTGGTATCGAGTCTTCTGGAACAAGAAATGTATCAACCTCCTCTACAAGAAAGTCACTATCCACAACTGGAATAGGAGAAGAGGAGGGATATTCAAGCACAAAAGGAATTAAAGTGGGAGTGAGTTCATGCATCGATCTTATCAATGAGAAGATTGACATTTAAATAATTTCCTCACTAAGAATCTCGTCCTTATTTGAAGACTATCATTGTCATTTTCTCCTTCTTCTTTATCAAAATCGTCTTCATCACAACCGTCTTCATTAATTCTCGGTAAAATTGGATCGAGTTCACCAGCGAACTCCTCAGGAAGAAAATCAATCTTAGGAGATATGATCGAAATATCTCGACTAAGCAAAGAGTTAATAAGTCCACATTCGGCATCAAAATGTTCACAAGACGGCATATCACAAATATCTTCGGAAATACCCTTAAACTCACTTGGGATTGAGACAAGGTTCTCAACACTAGACTTTTCCATTTCCGGAATAGTGTTAAGATGCTCGTCCCCCATACTTAGAGAGTTATCGGGCTCCGTAGTAGATAAATCGGGTGTGATTTCTTTATGCTTTCTATATATAATAGTATACTCATCATCATCATCATTATAGAAGGTCGGGCGATTCCAATTTAGACTATTAATAAATTCAGACAGTTCCTCATTAATATTTCGCACATCTTCAAGGAGTTTACTCATCAATTCTTAAATATCCTCTTGTTGATATTGCTTGTCCGTAAAAGCATGCTTAATTTCGGAAAATCTCTCAAGGCGATCAATAAAACCTTTGCATTTCTCCAAAATGTATAAGACTAAACTTTCCTTAAAAAGGTTGAATGCTATCATTAAGTCTTCTCTAGCTTGCAACACTTCTTCACTTGTTTCTTGAGGAGAATGATGAATGACGGGATACTGCGGGGGTTGAAATTGGTCAAAACTGAAGAATTAGAATTAGATAAAATTTGTTCACGGTATTTGAACTGAAAAGTCGCGTGATGGACCCCCCAGAACTCACAACAAAGATCTTGTCGGGAAAACTTGGTGAAGTTGGAGGATATTCCGAAGTTTTGATCGAAACACTGGTTCTGATTGTAAACAAACGGAACTTGAGGGCGAACAATCAAAATCATAATGATCACCGTTTCTACATAAAGACTCACAAATTTCGTCCTCGTACTGGGTTGTGGAGGGTAGTCGGAAAAATTTAAGATTCATTGAAAGAATTCGGATTTGGATTATAATGGAATGAATTTCCAACCTCTTGAAGCGCAAATGAACAAAATCCTCCTTTAACGGCCTCACACCCACAACAAGTGACTGCTTTCCATCACCATAATTTCAATTTAAACCCCCAGTTCCAAGTAGAATATTAACTCCACATTCTGCGGACACGTACATAGATAACAAAAAAAAGCCATCACATGGTTTGTCCACACCATACACTCACTTGGTTAAATGACCTCATAAGAACGTATTAACAATATAGAGGATAAGAAGAAAGAATTAAACGGATAAGAGGTAACGTAGAATATTTTTGGGCTTTTGAAAATAATTCATAAGAAAAGGAATTAAAATAAAAAATATTTTTGGTAACCGAAAATTAAACGTGCACGGTAGCTCTCTAAAAATACGTACAAGAAAGCGGAGGAGTTGGTAAGCGCGATGCGCTATTTAGAATAACCCTTCTCCTTTTGGGTGATGTTTTACAAACCCGCCTTAAACTATCCTTAAAGCAACGTAATCTAAAGGTGATCCGTAACAACGATAACAATGTTAGTTAAAATAAAAGAAAAATAGAAAAAAATTTGTATATTTATGTTTAATTAAGAAAATTCACAAAGTGAAAAACGATAACTTCTCGAGAAGGTCGTCAAACACTAAATCTCGAACGAAACACGATAATCGTAACACACTTCCCCGGCAGCGGCGCTAAAAATTGATGACGGGTCCGAATACACTATACATATAATATAATATAATATATAAGTATATAAGGATTATATCAAATAATAGTATAGTAAGTATTTCCGTCGTGTCGAGACAGAACTTTTAACCAAATAGTCTAAAAACCTCCCGGTTCTTTTTCCTCTACGAACGCTGAATTGTAACATCGGTTAAGTCCGTGATCGCGCGTTTTGAATGGTTTTAAAGATTCTTGATTTGGGTTTTCTAAACCCTACTAAATAAAAATGACAGTAGATAAAAGCACAAAAACAAGTAAACAAGAAATGAAAAATTAAACACTTAATCATTAGGAACTTAAACGAGAATTAAGAAAACAACGACATTAAAACCTAAACAAAACCTAAAAATGATTTTCTAACTTTTCCAAATCCTAAATACTAATTTTTTAAAAAAAACTAAGGAAATCCTAAACCGAGGTTGAGTAAAGTTAAAAACGAAGTAAACGAGAACGGGGATCGAATCTCGTTCTTTAAAAAGTGAAATCTCAAAATATTAACCTTACGAATGCAAATCTAATTTTTATAAACCCTAAATGACAAAAGAAAATTTTCAGAAAAAGAATTATATTTTTTTGACTTTTATATTTTTTATTATGAATTAAAAACACTTTTAATGAAAAACAATTATTAAAAATGCTAAACGAATTTATAAAATTCTGGGAAAAATATGAAAAGTCTATTGAACTAGTTGGGACTTAAGAAAAATAAGAAAACTAAAAAAGCAATTAAAATAAGCAGTCAAATAAGCTAAAAGGGCTGAAAAGCAAAAACTGTTAAAAAAGGGTTAACTATTAAATTTTGTAAACTATACCCGAAATAATCCCCAGGGCAGATGGTGTGAGTGTGTGTGTAAGGTTGAGGAAGGTAGAGGTCCAGAGTTCGAGCCTTGCCCACCATGGATTTCCTCTCTTCCCTTTTTTATTTTTTTGCAAAAACTTTAAAAAGCAAAGTTGTAAAATAGCTTATAAGGAACATTTTTTATAAAAGAAACTTTTTGTGAAAAATAATAAATAAGCTAGAAAACGGCTTATTAAATCAGACAGATTGCACTAAACTTCTTTTTTTTTGGATTTTTTCAAAACTTAATAAGCTTAATCTAGTATCATCCATTGGAGTCACATTTGAAACAGGTGGAAGTGTAAATGCATTTTTGAAAGGAGAAAATCTTTCAAATAGATATTCCTCAAATGCATTAGAAGCTTTAGCAGCATTAACTGGTGACGATGGATCATCATTAGTAAAAGATGGTCTAGCAGCACTAACAAGTGTACTAACAGTATTAATACTATTAGTGTTGTTAGGATGTACAGTCTGCTTTTCTTGTTGAAGTAGCTTTTCAAACTCACTTCTTGTGGCTTGATCATCATTCCTATCTTTATCTGAAGCTCCACTTTCATCCATTTTAGTAGTCTTCTCTTTAGCATCTTCTTCACTGACCTTAGGATCTTGAGAGATTAATGGATCAGTTGTGCAGATAGGTATTAGGATGTATTCTTGTTTAGGTTCTGTCTTCTTC
Organism: Tanacetum coccineum; assembly: GCA_026074375.1. NCBI lineage: Eukaryota > Viridiplantae > Streptophyta > Magnoliopsida > Asterales > Asteraceae > Tanacetum > Tanacetum coccineum. The sequence goes on along the minus strand of BQNB010005784.1, from coordinate 73,842 downwards.
TCAACATGACCTGTAACAATGTTATCTCTAGTTCCTGCAATACCATTAGTTTGATTTCCTACAACAACTGGCACATAGTTCATAGATATTGTCAAAGAATCAACATCAAAAAGCTAGTCTGGTCCATTTCCTATCACATTAGGTATATTTTCAAGAAATCTAATGTTTAAGGTCTCTTTAACTATCCTGATCCTCTTGTTAAATACTTTTATAGACTTGCTAACTAGAAAGTACCTAACAAAAAATCCCTCGTCAGCTTTTCCACCAAACTTGCCTAGATGATCCCTGGTATTTAAGATGGTAACAGGATACCCAAAAGGTTTCATGAACTCTATCAATGGTGTTCTTCCACGAATAAGTTCATAAGGTGTCTTGTTATAAGGCTTAATGACTAAGACCCTATTTAGCACATAGCAAGCAGTATTAACCGCTTCAGCCCAAAAGTGGTTGGTAACTTAGAGTCAACTAACATAGTTCTTGCAGCCTCTATTAGTGTTCTATTTCTCCTCTCAGCAACACCATTCTGCTAAGGAGTCCTAGCAATACTGAATTCCCTCTTAATACCCTTCATTTCACAGAACTGATTCATTACACTATTTTTTAACTCAGTTCCATTGTCACATCTGATTACTTTTACTTTATGGTCTACTTGATTTTCTATTTCTGTTATGAAGGACTTTAATATTCCACTAGTCTCATCCTTAGTGGCCAAAAAGAATACCCAAGAAAATTTACTAAAGTCATCAGTGACAACTAGGCAATAAGACTTTTTCATTAAACTCTTAACATTTGTAGGACCAAATAGGTCCATATGAAGCATATGTAAGGGTTTGCTAATTAAGTTTACAAGTTTGGCCTTACAGGAGGCTTTGTGTTGCTTTCCTTTCAGACAAGCAACACAAGAATGGTCATTTTCAAAAATCTTTGAACACAAACCTCTAACAAGGTTTCCCCTCACAAGTTTATTCATATTTTTAAAGTTTATGTGACCAAGCCTCCTATGACATAAATTAGATTCATCAATTGTGGCCTTAGAAAAGAGGCAAGTTAAACCTTTAGTGGGAACAACACTCTTTAGGTCAACACTGTAAATGTTTTCCTTTCTTGGAACTCTCAGCAAGACTTGACTTTCATCAAGTAGTAAAAAGTGTCACATGAGCATCTTCTATAACTTAAGAGATCTCTGGATTTTTATTCCCTTGTTGAATGTTAGTCATTTTAGCATTGGTACCCTCCTCTTGAATAAACCCTTTATCAATATCAACTGGTTCATTCAGCCTTATATTCGCATCATCGTATAGATGATTGGTAGTATAATCCATCTCTTCATCTTCATCACCTTCTGCTTTATCAGTAATCTTTGTTTCATCTTCATCATTAAAATCGTTGGATGGGGTTTTAACAAACTCGTCCTTTACTTCTTCTTCATCATCTTTATCTTCTTCATTTTCTTCTTGATCAGACTCTGAACCCGATTCATTCTCATCATTTTCATGATCGGAGTCTGATTCATTTTCATCGTTTGATTGAGTTTTGTCATTATCACTGTCATTCTATTGATCAATGTCTTCACCACTTGAGTCTTGTTCATTGTTGTTATCATCTTCATCATTTCCCTAAGATTCAGCTTCACTTTCAGATGATTCTTTTCAGTTACATCGGGAACCTCTAGTTTAACATCAGTTCCTTCATTTGTAACAGAAGGTATGATCTTTGCAGCACTTGGAGCAGTTTTGGTAACAGTACCAGAACCACTTGGATGAGTCTTATGGAAATCCCTCATACTCTTTCTTCAAACTTCTTCATACTGATCTTCTTCAGTTAATGCCACATCAGATAGCATCTCAATTCCTTTACCTCTAGCAGCATCTACCTTTTCCTTCTTCATAGACAATGGCATCTCAGGAGTTTCTCTAATGACAACACCTCTTGCTGGAGCCTTAGTAGACTTCTTTGCAGGTCTCTTTACTCTCTTTGACTTCCCCGTAGGTTCTTCAGGTGAAACTGGGACAGTAGTGAATTAAGGAGAAGCTGGCTTCTTGAACTTTCACGCCTTCTTAGGAGGTGTAGCTCCTGTAGCAAAACCAAGGTAAGTCTTGTAAGCTTTAGATTCCTTCATCTCAGGACTGGTCAATGATTCAGGAAGTATAGCACCATAGATTTGAGTTGCTTCTTTTGCAGAGACAAATCTTAGAGTGTTTATCAGATAGTCATCTTTGGAGGTGTGCATGCTGATCTTGTTTCTCCAAGAGACTGTCTTATCTTGAGTGAGGAAGTAGTGAATGATAACTTTGGTGAATCGAGGGTAGTACATCTTCTCTTGCTTTTTGAAGGCTCTATTGTCAATTTAGAAAATGAAATCTTCCCAAAGTAGTTCAACATAGTCCACATTCTTCTGATGGTACATACCCCAAAGGATTTGTGCTCTGGAGAGACGAAGCTTGTCAAGACCAGTTGTCTTTCCAGATAAGCTTCTGTTAATGAGAGCAGCAAAAGTTCTCCAAGGTTGATGCATCTGATCAACAACTACATCATTGAGTGAATTGATTTCCCTAGTGTGACCAAGATCTCTTAAGAAAGACATAATTTCTTCATCAGTAGGAAGTGCATCAAAGTCTTGACCATGTACTCTAGGGCAGATCTTAAAGATATCTCTGAAGATTTCCAGATTGAGTTTGAATCTCTTTCTTTTGTCCATTTTGAATCTATAGAAAGTGTCATGCTTGTAAACTGAATCCCGAAATTGATGCATGTATACTTCTAGAACATCTGCAGTGATGAGAATTATAGAGTAGCATAGAGTGAGAGTAAGAGCATCCAACACAACTTGAAATGTGGGTTCTCTTTGTATCTTTTCAGGATTGAGTCTTCTGTTGCATTTCCAAATCTTGAGTCTTTTGTCCTTGGGAACAAGTTCTAGATCAAGTTTGGTTTGTTGAGCAGTAATAAAAGACATGATTCTGCTAAGATTTGTCACATACAGTTCATATACAAGCAAATATATATATCACTGAAAGACAATCTAGATCATGACGAATGATTATAGATGCAAGACTAATTTACACTAGGAATTATGCACACAGATACTAGACAAAATATTAACACACATAAGACCAGGAGAAACACATAATCATACAACACACTAACTATAGGCAATTAAGAAAAAACCAAGGCAATCACTAAAGATTTCTAAGGAGAAACTAGACCTAAATTAATCACTAAGTGATTAGTTAAGGTTTAATTAAACTTAGATTAGATTACGAGATTTGATTACCAAGATTATGAGATTAATTCATCTAGAAAAAATCATGTATAATTCGCCCTAAGTATGTGTATAATTCGCCTGTGTTGAATATCTATGTATAGTTCGCTTGTGTTACTTCTATGTATAGTTCGCCTGTATTAACGTCGAGTTTATAGTTCGCATGTATTAAATATTAACGTATAGTTCGCCTATGTAAATGTGTATAGTTCGCCTGTATTAATCCAAGAGTATAGTTTGCCTATGCAAACGTATAGTTCGCCTAAACAACCGACGTATAGTTCGCCTGTGTGTATAGTTCGCCTAGAGGAAATATACACAACTATTTTTCACATTATTTCAAACAACTAAAACCATTTATTCATAACCATAGAGCATCTAGGAATCAGTTTAACACATTTAATCCATGAATTATCTACAAAAATCTTGTCTTTAGATTTATTCGACTCAAATGAACACAAAAACCGAACATACTTAAGATTTTAACATATAAGCATGTTTAAGAACACTCAAATGCATACAAACAATCATTATAGCAGTTCTAAACCCAAACCCATGAACTTTTACAAGTTCTTGTCCATTTTTCCTTAGTTCGATATCAATGATCATCCAAAATGTATGAATATGTTATCCCCATTAAAAATTGTTATAGGTATAACATCTAGACCCCTATAGGACTAAAACCCCTCAATCAATTTAACATTTCATCCACTTTTTAAGGTGACAAAAGTTAGGCCGAATTTAGGGTTTTTTAAGCAAAATTCCAAGATTGGGTCTGATATATGGAAGTTTTAACATTAAAATATGTGCACCTTAAGATTAAGACGAAGATAGAGCGATTTCTTGAAGGTTTGAAAATCAACAATGGGGGTTTAAGGCTTATGTTTGAGTCGTGTGATAGAAAAGAGACGATGGGGGTGTTTTTGTTAAAACTCTTTTGGGTTTTGGCAAAAATGCCCCCTAAGGTTTACTAATGCTTTCACTTTCCTAATAAACTTTACCTAAGGCATAAAATAGTTTCTCAAATGGCAAAACTAATCCCTAAGGTTTATTTATCAAGAATGAGTCTCACATATTGCAATAATACCCTTAAAGAATTAAACACATAACAAATAAATCCTGATTGAGTTAAAATTAATTAACCCCTCTTTAAATATTTATCCGATATGTTTAAAATATTTTTCTTTTATCACAAATTGACCTTTTTAAAGAAGATATTTGACATTTTCTCCCCCTCAAACAATGACTCGTTTTCTATTTAAAGAGTTGTAGTCGTTGTTTGATTGGTCAAATGTCTTTGAAAATGATTTTTTCTGATGAATTTCTGAAGATGATTATATTTATTTTTGACAATCAACACCATGAAAAATAAGATTTCTCTTATATTAACACATAAGCGCACTGACACATACACTAATAGAATATAGGAAGCACGGGTTGTGATGCAAAGTAATCACAAGCCTTTGCATGATCATAAAGTAGACCATGCCTGAGAATAAATTCCCGTTGAAAGGTCAAGTTTCATTTTTGAAATACTTGCCTTTAAGATGACAACCGGGTTGCTATCAGAAATAATAGCAAGCTATTTTTGGCATGTTTTGAAAGCTTTTGAACCTCTGCTCGAACTTCATTTACAGCCTCGTATCATTATTGAATGACATTTCTAAGGTCGTAAATGTTATCGATTTTCAGAAGACATGCCAAAGATCCATATTTTTATATTTTTCTGATTTTTTAATTTATTAATTTTCTTTTTGAAAAATTTATATAAAAGAAAATTATTTTTTGTGTTTTTATGTTTTCTTATGTACATATGATACAGGATATGAGTTACCACCGTCACTCGTCCGTTTCCTCTGCCAGACGTTTCAACGTTTTCGGAGACATGCTTCTCATACCGAACTTTTCGATCAAGAAACTGAATCTTTCTCTTAGAAAAGGTTTGGTGAAGATGTCAGCCAGTTGGTATTCAGTCCAGACAAAGTATAGCTCCACGATTCCATTCTCCACTTGCTCATTTATAAAATGGTAGCGAACATCGATATCCTTGGCTCGTGAGTTTTGAACATTGTTGCAGCATATAGCAATTGCACTCTTGTTGTCGCAGTACAGAGGAATCTTATTGAATTGAAAGCCATAATCTGTTAGCAGTGAACGCATCCATAGGATTTGACCACAACACCCAAATAAGGCAATATATTCTGCCTCTGTACTCGAGATTGCAGTGCACTTTTGCTTCTTTGACGACCAGCTAACAAGTTTGTCACCTAAGAACCGAGCGCTTCCTGATGTACTATGTCTAGTGTCTTGACACCTCGCGTGGTCTGCATCTGCATATGCTATTAGAGACATACCAATATCATTCGAGTACCAGAGACCCATGTTAATGGTTCCCTTAAGGTATCAAAAGATCCGTTTTACCGCTTGTAAGTGCTTTTCGGTAGACTTTTTTTGATACCGAGCACATAAGCAGACTGCATAGATAAGGTTAGGTCTATTGATGTAAGATACATAAGGGATCTAATCATGCCACGGTAAAGTGTAGCATCAATTTGTTTCCCCTGTAGATCTTCATCCAGTTTATTTTTTTCTACCAAGGGTGTGTCGACAGAATCAGTAGTAAGCAAACCATATTTTTAACAATTTCAAAAGCATATTTAGATTGGTTTATAAAGATGCCTCTAGGACTTTGAGAAATTTGTAATCCTAAAAAAATGACATCTGCCCCATCATTAACATCTTGAACTTAGTGGTCATCTGATTAGCAAATTCATTACACATAGCAGTATTAGTGGATGAAATATTATATCGTCAACATAAATTTGTACCAGTAATAATTCAATTCAAGCTTGCCATGTGAAGAGTGTTGGATCAACTGCACCTTCGGAGAAATGTTGTGAGATTAGGAAGCTTGACAGCATGTCGTACCATGCATGTGGTGCTTGTTTGAGACTATAGAGAGCCTTTTTCAGCTTGTACACATGCGATCGGTTGTCCTGATCAACAAATCCTTCTGGTTGAGAAACGTAGACCTTTTCTTTGAGCTCGCCATTTAAGAAAGCCGATTTGATGTCCATTTGGTAGATCGTCATATTCTTATGAGCTGCATTTGCTATGAAGATACGGATGGCCTCTATTCTAGCAACCGGTGCAAATGATTCCTCGAAATCGATTCCCTCTTCTTGCCTGAATCCTTGAGCAACTAGTCTAGCCTTAATTTTTAGTACCCCGCCAAATTCATCCGTCTTGACCTTATAAATCCACTTTAGTTTAATCAATAACACTTTATCTTGACACGGCACCAAGTCCCAAACTTCTAGTCTTTAAAAATCATGAATTTCTTCTTGCATTGCATCGATCCATAACGGTTCGGTCATTGCTTGTTTGAAGTTCTTTGGTTCTACCAAAGTTAGGAAGGCATCAAAATAACACAACATGGCGTCAGTTTGGAGTTGCTTTCTCAAAGAGACAGAGCGAGAAAGATTGCCGATTACGTTTGCTATAGGATGATCCTTAGTTCATCTACCAAGGTGTTCAAATGGAGTGTGGGTTTATCTCACATTCGATGATGATCCTTGAGAAGTCGAGTCTTCATGAAGAGATTCATGAAGTGCATCATCATGAAAAATTGGTGTTTTTGGTGATTCTTCAAAACCTTGAGAAATGGTTAGAGAATGTTCTTTTTCTTGTGTTGATGGAATACTTGTTGATGGAGCATCCTGGTCAATAGAAGTTGACACAAGAGAATCGGCTAAAACCACAGCTCTCGGACTAGCAGCTTCTTGAACTAGAGAAATAGCAATTGATGGAGGATTGAAGTATTCATCAAACATGGGTTGAAATAAGTGATCCTAATTATCTCTGTTTGGTGGAATACAAGGTTGTTGAGAAACAGGGTTTAAAACGAGTCTTGAACTGGATGTACCAGGAGTCATAGAATGAAGCCCGGGTCCTGAACTGAATTGTTTAGAAGCCATAGTTGTCAGCTCATCAAATGTCACATGAATTTCTTCTATAATTTTTTGGGTTCTTTTGTTGTAGATTCTGAACGCTTTCTTTGCGGGCGCGTAACCAACAAAAATACCAATGTCAGTTTTTGCATCTAATTTACACAAGTCGTCATTGTCATTGGTAGGATAACAGAGTGAACCAAAGACATGAAAGAATGATAAATCCGGTTTCTTATCTTGCATAATATCATATGTAGTTTTGTTGTATCAAACGCGGATAAATGAACGGTTTTGGGTGTAACAGGCTGTATTGATTGCTTCGGCCCATAAAAATAATGAAGCTTTAGAAAATATTAACATTGTATGAGCAACTTCTACAAGAGTTCGATTTCACCTTTCGATAACACCGTTCTGCTGAGGAGTGCGAGCAACATATGTTTGATGCGAGATGCCAACATTTTCATAAAATTCACGAAGTGTCTGATTGACAAATTCAGTTCCATTATATGTTCGAACATTACAGACAGTGGCACTCAAACGAACTTGAATATTTTTAATGCATTTAATAATGGCCTCAGGAGCTTCATCTTTTGTCCTCAAAAATCTAACCCAAGTAAATCATGAGTAATCATCACCAATCACTAAGATATACCTTTTCCCATTAATACTCGCCACACGCATCGGGCCAAACAAATCCATAAGCAAAAGATATAGTTTCTCCTGGTTAGTGTCTTCAGCTTTGGGTTGATGAGAGAGTTTCTTGCTTTTTCCTAATGCACATGCTGAACACAGATGATCTTTCTGAAATATAAGTCTTGGAATGCCTTGTGCAAGACCTTCTTTAGCTAGCTTGTTAAGAGTACCGAAGTTGAGATGTGATGACCGATGGTGGCATAACCAGCTCTTAGTCTTTGATGCTTTGGATAGAAGACAAATCAGAGATGTTTTAAGCATGTCATCAAGAGAAATTATGTACAAATTTGTATCTCGGGATCCTGAAAGTAGATCACCCCCTTCTAAATTATGAATAAAGTAAGTGTTTTTCCAAAATGCGACTTCAAGATCCTTGTCGCAAAATTGACCTACAGAAAACACATTATGTCCAAGACCCTCTACGTAGTATACTCTTGAGATAGTAACATTTCCCAGCTAATAGTCACCATACCACATAGTTCATGAGCTGAGAGTGGTTCCCTGTCATATGTTTTGAATATCCAGAGTCTAGATATCAGAGAACAATCTGGACAACCTGTCATGATAAAAGAAGAAGAAGATGGAATATCTGTAGCATTGGATCCCCAAGTGTGATTGGGTTCTGAGTGGTTAGCATTCTTAGATTCTATAATCTTATCCTTTTTACTTAAACCTACATTTTTAACATTTTTGGGTTTCCTGCTATAGACTTTAAGTTCTAGTTTTTGTGTTTCAACTGAGTGGGAAGTGGTTTTCTTAGGAGGCACTACTTTAGCTGAAGTGATCCTAGTTAAAGGGCAGGACTTACCAACTATAGTGAAAGTTCTGCATATTGATTTCGACTTAAGTCCTACTTCAGTGAATACATGACCCGTAAGTTTCCAAATATTTTGATTTTTATGTTAATTAGGATATTTAGCACGGCTATTCACATTTTCCACAAAACTAAGAAGACACATATCATGAACACCATCAAGCATAGATTTCTTACAAGTAGCAAAAATAAGTTTAGAGTTCGCATTTAACAGTGAATGCTTAACATCAACATCATGAATAGGTTCAACAACATGATTCTTTTTATAAAATTTCCTAGGTTGGGCTTCTATTTTATTCTTCATGTTCATACTTGGTGTTTACGAGATCCTGTCATTCTTTTTATTGCCTGAAGGCTTTGATCTGTAATTACTAGTAGAACACTTCAATCCTGTAGGAAACAACACAGGTGTGTTAGAATATGATGTTTCAGATGACTCTACCTGTTTAATGTTGCTTGAGGATGTGAGAGGTTCAGCAAACCTAACTTTCTTGACATTGTTTTTGGGTGTGATAGCAACCTTTTTTGCACTAAGTTTAATCGCATTAGGGCATGTATCTCGAACATATACTAGTAACTCCTGAATTCGTTGGGCATGCTTACAAGCAAGGTCTAACTCATTATCTAAAGGTTCTTTGGCTTTAGCTTGTTTGACTATTTCTCAAAGAATATCACCTTGTTCTTGAGTGTACTTAAGGTAGTCTATGTGAGCTTCCCTATTTTGCAATAACCTAGGAGCCAAAGGTTCTAAGTCTAGCTTGAACATGCCTAGAACAATAGTGTTCGCAGATGGTATTTGTGCAGCAATATCAACAATTTCTTTTTCTTTTAATTTTCGTAAATCATTTTTCAATGATGTTATCACAAAAACCTTATCTTGAATTTGAGCTTTTAAATCCTCATTTTCAGCAGATTTTAAGTTCAGTTTATCAATTAAAGAGTCAGACTGTTCCTTAGTACGAACACGTATCTTTTTTATTGACTCAAACTGATCTTTAAAAACCTGTTTCACATGATTAATTTCTTTACAAAGATGCTTGTTTTCCGAAAGAAATTTTGCCACACTATTTTCCAGTTACATATTTTTGGTCTCTATTTCACAATAATTATAATTGACATTCTCTTCTTTGGACTTTTCTCTCATTGATTTTATAATTTCCTTTAACTTATAAATGGTAGTGTCTTTGTCTTGTAGCTGAGCTTTCAAATCATTATTTTCAAAATATTCTGGAATTTCATGAACATTTTTATTATCACAAGATTCATCTTTTTGAATTTTTTTTTTGATTAAGTTGTATTGACAATTCAAGAGAAATGCAATGTTTTTCAAGTTGTGAGTAACTTTTCAAAAGATCACTATGCGCATTTTGTGTTTTCAAAAGCTCAACATCAAGATTGAAACACTTATCACAAGATTCATTTTTCTTTCTTTCCATATTCACAGATTCATCATTCAAAGACATAGAATTAATCACAGTCTGAAGAACGTTTTGAGACATGTTTTGTTGTAAGAGTCAATCATTTTCCAAAAGTATTATTTCTCAGCAATTTCCAAACATTGTTTGTCAACTGAATACTGTTGAACAACAGCTTCCATTTGGTCAAAAACTGTTTGTGCTTCCATTATTTCATTTAGAAGATTTTTATCAAACACATTAAATGGAATAATTTCATTGTTAAACACATCTTTAGTATGTTCAAACCCACATTGACCTTCTGTACGAGCATCAGGTGTAGTCATTATCTTCACCATGTTATTGTTGATCCCACTTGAATAGATCTTGCTTAGCTTGTAAAAGGATTAGTTGTATTGAATAAATCCAAGACAACTATGGTAGAAACTTTGATTGAATATATCAAAGACTATGCGGAATCTAGTCTATGATACTAAGAAGAACAAGCAATAAAACAGTGACAAACAAGATTATATAATACCAAACTTTAAGCCTCAATATATTAATACGAACACTCTTGATAGTGTTAGGGTTATACAAAACCTTGAAGCTATAAACTATGAATTCTATGAATGTATATGAATGAGAGATGTATAAACTACATGCCCTAGGACCTCCTTTTATACACCAAGGAGTCCTACATGGCTTACAATATATTCCTAAATTATCATGATCTTCTAAACAAATAACTTATACATATCTTTTACCAAAATATCTCATACTTATCCCGTAAGTAATCTTGATAAGCAATCTTTATCTTTATCCTTCTGACAGTAGAAACTCTTCTAATAGTTGTAATCTTTTAGCAGTTGTAACTTTCATACCAGCAGCATTAACTTTTGTATAAGCAGCACTAACTGTGTACAAGCAGTAGTAACTACTTAGAATATTTTATTTATTCTTTACTGGCAGTACTAAGTTACACTAGCAGTACTAACATATACTAGTAGTACTAACATATACTAGCAGTACTAAGTTACACTAACAGTAGTAACTTTTATACTAGCAGTATTAACTAGTTAGTAGAATTTCTTCTAAGTCTCTAAGCAGTCTTAACTTTCATTAGCAATAGTAATATACACTAGCAGTGGTAACTAACAGTACTTAACTACTTAGCATATTACTAACAGAAATAAGTTATGCTTGAGAACAGTAACTCTAACCTTAGCAATATAAACTCCAAGCAGTCTTTTAATCCTAACAATCCTCCCCTAAACTTGATTTTCATCTTCCGAATCTTTAAGTTTCATTAAAAGTCTTTCACTATCACCAGGAGGATGCATTCAAACACTTCCAGGATTCTTTTGTTGTTTTACCAAAAGCTTTAGAAGTTGATAACTCATTTCATTCCATTGATCTACTTGAAGCTTCTTGTTAAGCATGCCAGTGATTGTAGCAGGTGTAAGTGGATATTTCTTTTCTACCAGCATAAAGATATGCAGATCTTTAAATCTTACAAAGTGTACTCTACTTGAAGAAAATAGCTTCCATACTGTCACATTGTGTTCTTCTAGACTCATCCATACTTCACTTTCTATATTAGGCTCAAACATTACTTTCAGATCTCCCTATAACGCTCTTTCATATGCCTCCTCTGGCCTTGTATTCCCATGTTTAGCTTTAACCAACTTCTAGAGTGTTTCTAAGTCTTCCCTGTCAATATTTTGAAGCATCTGAATCATGGATGAATACCTTATTGAACTTCAATCAGCTCTTATCAATTGAAAGTATCCCATCTTTGTTTCTTTGATGATTTTCCATTCAACTATAACTGGAGGCTTAGTGGCTAGAGGTATAGCATCAATTGCTACCTCATCATCTTGAACTATCTCAATATGTTTTTTTATTTTTGCCTCCTCTTGATCATCATCTCCTTTAGCTTCTATATGTTCATCTATCCTCTGCTTCTTTGAATTATCAGATTCAAGTTCTTGTCCAGCTCTTTTAAAACTTCCTTTTGCTTTTGTCTTACTGCCTTTCACCAACTCTGTATCCATGTCTACAAAAGTGTTTACCCTTTTCATCTCTTTATCAACCATCTCTTGGATCTTATCATAACTTTTGCTCTTCAGCTGATTGTGTTTGTATCCAGCCATGTTTTTCAAATAGGTAGACATTGTATTTCTCTTTTGTGCCTTAGTTGGTGGCTTGTTCCTTTTCTCTTGAGCTCTTAATGCTGCAAAGTGTTTCTTTCTCTTGTCCAAGAGTTCTACAAACAACTTTGACTTTTCTTCAATACTCAACTGTTCTTGTTCTTTTATTTTTATTTGTTGAGCCAATTCAAAGTCAACATCCATCATAGCTTGTGTGTTATCCCATGATTCAATTAAACCTATGTTGGCTTCTTCTTCCTTTTGTCTTGAAAGCCTCTCTTCTTCTTCTAATTCAGCTTGTAGTTGAGCTTCAAGATTTCTAGCAACTTCTTCATTAAATGCAATTTGATCTTTCTTCTTCAAAGGTTTTTTAGGCTCAACCATTTTTTCCTTGCCTTTGTCTTTAGCCTGTGGAAGTTGTAAAGGAGAAACTATTGGTGTAGATGCAAGTGCTTGTTCCTCCTGATCATGAAAGAAAATTCCTTTTGCCTTTGGTCTTGAGCTAGCAGGTGTAACTGTTGTAGCAGTAGTTGTAACAGCCTTGGGTTGTGCTCTTTTAATCTCTATCAAAGTCTGAGCAAGAGTTAATTCTTCTGGAATTTCAACACTGCCAGTAGTAACTACTTCATCAGCAGTAGTAACTGGTTCAACAGCACTAATTGGAATTGAACTTTTTGTAGCAGTATTAACTATAGGCTCTTGAAATACCTCATCACCATTAAGAACACTAGTATCAAACATCAAGTCTTCATCATTTCTCCCTTGAGTCTCATCAATCAAGGTCACCTCTGCATTAGCATCAAGATCAGCTATTTTCCTCGATTTCAATATTTCCCCAAATATCTTCTAACTACAAAATCTAACTCAATTTTATCATCCATTATCAATACCCAACACAAATGCCGAATCTAAAGTTTGCAGATACTCACAATATTAGGGGGTGAGCAAAAAAAAACCGAAATAACTGAAACCGAACCGAAAACCAAAATAACCGAACCAAAATAACCGACCGAAACAACAAACCGGCAGTTTGGTTTTTTATTTTTCAAATAACCGAATTTTTGGTTCGGTTTTTGTTTTTGACATAGAAACCGAACCATAAAACCGAACCGAACCGATTTGATTAATTAGTATATACATTTGATTTTTATATAAGTATTACTAATTTCACTAAAAGACTAACTATGTTAATTATTAATTTGGGTATATTTCCCAGGAGGATCCAAAGTGAACAAATCTTTGGGACAATCAAACGTCAACCACTTTTAAAGTTTTAATAATCTTTATTCATTCATATGGCTTAACCCTAAATTAGTAAATCTACCAATCGTCTTCTCTACTGACACTTTACAACCTCCATTGCCAGGCGTGGTAGTGTGGTATAACTTTAATCACTTCAATCGTTCATTTTTACAGTAAGTTTTTGTATAGTTCATCCATTGTTCTTGTTATATATTATTTTAGAGAAATCATGCAAGTATGATCCAAGGCACACATATCAGTATATGCATGTTTTTAAATTGATCCAAGGCACACATATCAGTATATGCATGTTTTTAAACCATTGAACAAGTGCATAACAGATCTATAATCTTTATAAGATTGAACCAGTGAAAAAATGTAGTATACAAGAATTATTACGCTTGATAATGAAAAAAAAACAATTGTTGTGCCAAGTTGGGCCCAAGCCTAAATACAAACAGTTTAACGAAACGAAAACCGAGAAACCGAACCGAGAAACCGATTGAAACCTGAGAAACCAAAACCGAAAAAATCGAACGGTTTTGGTTATGGTTATGCAAAAAACCGAACATTCGGTTTTGGTTTTCACCAATATGGTTCGGTTCGGTTTTATGGTTCGGTTTCTATGTCATTATGGTCGCATTTTTGTCTAAACGAAATAGAGTGATGGGTTTGAAACAAAAATGTGGATTCTGATTAAACCCATATAAAGTATGCTTTAACCGTTAATCCCTCTATATATACTTCGTGTATTGAACAATTCTGGTCTACTATCAAGGCCAAAACTATTAATGGGAAAGTTCAGTTACATGCCCTAGTTCGAATTGTACGAAGATCATTATGTCACAGAATCAAACATGTTAGAAGAGATTTCAACTAAAAATAGATGCTGGAAGGTATTGATGTTTACCAATCTCCTGCCATTTTGAAGAACTTACAAGGATGAGTGTGTGGAGAAGATTTCACAAAATCTTACTTTCTATAAGGCATTCTTTTCCGATATGGAAATTTTGATTCATATAGTTTACAATGCCTAAGTTCAAAGACTTCTGCATGGATTGAGTTTAGTAAGCACTATGGCATAAGCTCAATTATCTTCTTAGTACAATTTAGAATTCAACTTTTCAAAATACATTTTTGAAAGTATGGTTAGAAACTTGGATAATTTGTCTAGGAAATTTTTGATGTATCCAAGGTTTGTACAAGTGTTTTTGAATAAAAAAATTGATGGGTTTCCAAGTCACAAGAGAATTGATATTGCACCCTCTCACACTAAGAAGATCTTTAGAAATATGAGAAGGGTAGGAAAAGATTTTTCTGGAAAAGTGATAGATTTGTTTCCAACTATGCTGGTTCAAAACCAAATGGGTGAAGGTTCAACAATGCCAACTGATCCCCAACACACACACTTTTATTCAACCATATCTATGCCTCAAAGACTTTAAAACCTAGGAAGCCTAAGAGAAAGGACACTCAGGTACCTCAGCCTAGTGGTCCTACAAACATTGTTGCAGATGAGGCTGTCCATAAGGAGTTGGGTGACAGTTTGGTAAGGGCTGCCACTACTACTTCTAGCTTAGAAGCAGAGGAGGACAGTGGTAACATAACTAAGACCGATCCAAGGCAACACCTAATAAATCTAGTTCCCTAGGAATTCTTTAGGTGGTGGTCCAGGTGCAGAAAGACATAGAGGATACAATTGCTCAAACTAGGTTTGAGAATGTATCTAAACATTCCAATGATTCACTTCTCGCAAGAAGTAACACACTTCGAAGTGATGAGGATAATCTTAAACTTAATAAATTGATGGAATTGTGTACCAATTTACAATCCAGAGTTCTGGATTTGGAGAAGACAAAGACCACTCAAGCTAATGAGATTGCTAGTTTGAAAAGGATGGACAAGAAGCTTGAAAAGAAAAGAAGTTTAAGAACTCATAAGCTGAAGAGATTATTCAAAGTTGGTTTAAGTGCTAGGGTAGAATCCTTTGGTGATGAAGAGAGATGAAGAAAGTTTGGGTGAGGATGCATCCAAACAGGGGAGGATAAATGCTATTGATGCTGATGAAGACATTACCCTGGTTAATGATCAAGATGATGCTGATATGTTTGATGTGAATACTTTGACTGGTGATGAGGTGTTAGCAGAACAAGAAGTTGCTACTAAAGATGTGAATTTGACTGTTGATGAAGTTACTTTGGCTCAAGCACTTGCTGCTTTGAAAAGTGTAAAACCCAAGGTAAAAGCCAATGTTGTAGAAGAGCCAAGTGTACCAGTTAGTGCTGCCAGTACAAAGGTTAGTGCTGCTACAACTACAACAACTGCTACAATTCCAACTCCAAGGAAAGGAATTGTCATTACTGAGCTGGGTACATCTACAACAACAACAACAATTTCCTCACAACCATCACAGGCAAAAGTTCAGGACAAAGGCAAAGGAATTATGGTAGAACCTGAGAAGCCTTTGAAGAAGAAAGATCAAATCAGTTTTGATGAACAAGAAGCTATCAGATTACAAGCTGAGTTTGATGAAGAGGAGAGACTTGCAAGGGAGAAAGATGAAGCCAATATAGCCTTGACTGAAGAATGGGATGATATTCAGGCTAAGGTTGATGCTGATTACCAGTTGGCTCAAAGACTGCAAGCTGAAGAACAAGAGCAGTTCATAACTGAACAAAAAGCCACATTGCTTAAAGAACTCCTAGAGCATAAGAGAAGAGGAACAAACCACCAACCAAAACTCAACAGAAGAAGACCATGATTACCTACCCTAAGAACATGGAAGGTTGGAAGCACACAGACTTAAAATCTAAAGACTTTGATTCTATCAAAGAGTTGTTTGACAAAGCTTTCAAAAGGGTAAACATGTTTGTAGATTATAGAACAGACTTAGTGGAAGGTAGTTCAAAGAGAGCAGGAGATGAGCTAGAACAAGAGGTCACTAAAAAGCAAAAGGTAGATGATGTTCAAAAAACAGCTGAAGTGGATGATGATCAAGAAGAAACTAAGATTAAAGAGCTCATTGAAATTGTTCCTGATGAAGAGTAAGTAGCAATTGATGCTATTCCTTTGGCTACTAAGCCTCCAACCATTGTTGACTGGAAGACTCATAAAGAAGGAAAGAAAAACTATTACCAGATCATCAGAGCTGATGGAAGTTCAAAGATGTACTTAGTCTTCAGTCATATGCTCAAAAGCTTTGACAGGGAAGATTTTGAAACTCTATGGAAATTGGTAAAAGCTAGATATGGATCAACAAGACCAGTGGAGGACTTAGATTTGATTTTATGGGGAGATTTAAAGACAATGTTTGAACCACATGTTGAAGACATAGTCTGGAGGAATCAACAAGATTACAGATTGTTGGATTGGAAACTATATGACTCATGTGGAATTCATTCCTTACAGATGTAACATATGCACATTCACATGTTCTCCAATCAATCTTTATCTCTTCTTTAATAAGTCATTGATCTCATCTCTGTCAGCATAATCCTTCCAACAATAGTAATCACTCAGTAGTTGTAACTAAGCACAAGCAGCATTAACTACTTAGAAGTTTACTTTAGCAGTAGTAACTACTTAGTATATATTCAGTCTTCATCTCTAAGCAGTCTTAACTTCTACTAGCAGCAGTAACTTTATACTAACAGTATTAATATATACTAAGAGTAGTAACTTTTATACTACTAGTACTAACTACTTAGTATAATTTTCATTAGTATTACCAACAACACTAATATATACATGAGCAGCAGTAACTCTAAGGGTGAGTTGAAGTCTTTTAAACCCAACATCTCCCCTAAACTTGATGTTCATAATCTGAATCTTTAAGTTTCTTCATTAAAAGTCTTCACCATCACCAAGAGAATGCATTCAAACACTTTATTGACCCTTTTCCTGCTTTTCATAGCTTGAGTAGGTTTGATATAACATTCTCATTTCCATATGGCTCACTTGAAGCTTTTTTTTGATTGGTACTTTGGTGTAAGGGGATATCTTTTCTTAACCAACATAAAGATATGTAGGTTTTTAAACCTCATAAAGTGCAATCTACAGGTATCAACCAGCTTCCAAATAGTCACTTTGTATCCTTGTAGATTTCTCCATACTTCACTTTTTATGTCAGGTTCAAACATTACTTTCAGATCTTCCTATAAATTTCTTTCATAATCCTGCCTCTGGCCTTGTATTCCTATGTTTAGCTTTAACCAACTTCCAGAGTGTTTCTAAGTCTTCCCTGTTAATATTTTGAAGCATCCGAATCATAGATGAATACCTTTTTGAACTTCCATCAGCTCTTATCAATTGAAAGTATCCCATCTTTCCTTCTTTGATGATTTTCCATTCAACTATGACTGGAGGCTTAGTGGCTAGAGGTATAGCATCAATTGCTACCTCATCATCTTGAACTATCTCCATATGTTTTTTCATCTCTGCCTCCTCTTGATCATCATCTCCTTTAGCTTCTACATGTTCATCTATCCTCTGCTTCTTTGAATTATCAGATTCAAGTTCTTCTCCAGCTCTTTTAGAACTTCCTTCTGCTTTTGTCTTACTGCCTTTCACCAACTCTGTATTCATATCTACAAAAGTGTTTACCCTTTTCATCTCTTTATCAAACATCTCCTGGATCTCATCATAACTTTTGCTCTTCAGCTGATTGTGTTTGTATCCAGCCATGTTTTTCAAATAGGTAGACATTGTATTTCTCTTTTGTGCCTTAGTTGGTGGCTTGTTCCTTTTCTCTTGAGCTCTTAATGCTGTAAAGTGTTTCTTTCTCTTCTCTAAGAGTTCTATAAACAACTTTGACTTTTTTTCAATACTCAATTGTTCTTGTTCTTCTGTTTTCATTTGTTAAGCCAATTGAAAGTCAGCATCCATCATAGCTTGTGTGTTATCCCATGATTCAATTAAAGCTATGTTGGCTTCTTCTTCCTTTTGTCTTGAAAGCCTCTCTTCTTCTTCCAATTCAGCTTGTAGTTGAGCTTCAAGATTTCTAGCAACTTCTTTATCAATTGCAATTTGATCTTTCTTCTTCAAAGGTTTTTCAGGCTCAACCATTTTTGCCTTGCCTTTGTTTTTAGCCTGTGGAAGTTGTAAAGGAGAAACTATTGGTGTAGATGTAGGTGCCTGCTCCTCCTGATCATGAAAAATAATTCATTTTTCCTTTGGTCTTGAGCTGATAGGTGTAACTGTCGTAGCAGCAGTTGTAACAGCCTTGGGTTTTGCACTTTTAATCTCTATCAAAGTCTGAGCAAGAGTCAATTCTTCTAGAATTTCAATACTGGCAGTAGTAACTACTTCACCAGCAGTAGTAACTAGATCAACATCACTAACTAGGATTGAACTTTTTGTAGCAGTATTAACTATAGACTCTTAAAACACCTCATCACCATTAAGAACACCAGTATCAAACATTAAGTCTTCATCATTTCTCCCTTGAGTCTCATCATCAAGGTCACCTCTGTATCAGCATTAAAATCAGCTATTTTCCTTCCCTGTTTGGATGCATCCTCCTGAGCACACAAACTAGCATCCTCAAAGGATTCAATTCTTCTTGACAAACCAACCATGTACAGTCTTTTAGGCTTGTAAGTTATGGACCTCCATTTCTTCTCCAGCTTCTTAACTCTCTCATTCAATGTGGCAATCTCTGCAGCTTGAGAAGTATTTGTATTTTCCAGGACAAGAACCCTATCAGACAGTTTGGCACAAAGGTCCATCAATTCATTAAGTTGCATTCTATCCTCACTACTTTGAGATGGATCATAGGAAGGGGTATACACATGCTCCTCATAGGTAGCTTCATCAGTGATAGGCTCTGTAGGACCATTGTCCTTCCTCTGTTTCCTTCTTGACTATTTCTTTTAGGGTTGTGATGTAGATTGTTGAGTAGTGTGATGGGAATCAGTAGGAACTGCTGACCCTTCACCCACTTCTTCAGGAGCTTGAACCATCTTAGTTTGAAATAAAGGTGTGATCCTACCAGAAAATCCCTTTCCTTCCCTCTTCATGTTAGCAAAAATCTTCTTGGTATGGGAGGGGGTAACATAGATCTCTTTATGTTCAGACATATCTTCAACTTGTTTATCCAGGAACATTTACACAAACCTTGGATACATTATAAATTTAACCCCACCTTCTAAGTTCTTTACCATATTGTTAAAAATGTACTTGGAAAAGTTAAATATTTGGTTTGTGGCAAGACAGATGATAGTAGAGGCCACAGTACTACTGAATTCATTCCAGGCAGTTGTCTTAGCACTAAGGCATTGTAGAATTGTATGAATTAAAAACTTTTACTGAGGAGAAAAGAATGCATTGTAAAAAGTAAGCTTCTGTGAAAGATTTTCATACCCTATTGTTTCCAGTTCTGCAAAAATGGTAGCAGTGGTTAGACAATTTGTTCCTTTAGCATCTTTTAGGTGAAGAGATTGTCTTACACTTGTTTCAGTAACGATCACCTTCTTCCCATCTACTAGGGCTTGTATCTACACTTCTTCATTGATAGTTTATACCTTAGCAGTTGCCCAAAACTGCTTAATGCATGAAGTATAGATGGTTGGATTCACCGTTAGCGCATATCTGATAGAACTTGCATTCAGAAAATTAATGATTTGCTCAAACCCCTCACTTTCTTCAGGTTTATCTAAGAATGCGACTAGATTATGTGTTTCACCGAATTTTGGGGTCGACATTATGATGGGTTTTGAGGATTAAAGATGAAATTGAGTTAGAGTTTATGATTAGAGAGTATATCAAAGTGTAAAATAAATCAAATGAGTGATTGAAACCCTGAATCGA
>BQNB010005784.1:37844-51529 GCA_026074375.1 Tanacetum coccineum | reverse complement strand
AACAATTTAGAATATCGATGCACATGTGTAGGGGAGCATTTCTGAAAAATGAAACTATCAAAGTACAAATGTTTTGATTTATATCACAAATACTTTGATAGATATTCAAATGGTTTTGTGGCTACAATGGTAATACCCAATGACCGACCAAGTGATGATTCTTAAGGAGATATAAGGCGGTTAAGGTTAGGTATTCGTTCCATGATCCAGCTAGAACCGAAGGGATCTACCCAAGGATATTCAAATAGATAGATTAGAAGTCCTTAGATATGATATAAAAAAGGATTAAATTGAGAATGGGAAGAATGTTATTCAAGGCATCAGTTATGTTAGGAATTTACTTTACGTGATGACATTTACAGAATTACCATAGTTTACCATATCACCACACACAAGGACTAGAATGGTCAATATAGGATTCTTATATAATGTATGGTGGTATAAATACCCCTCTATGGATTCCATAGAGGGGGTGAGGCTTTTGTAATCTTTTCACTTTCATTCTATTTTACATCTTTTGTTTCTCTCTCTACTATCTCTCTAAAATAATGGCTATCACTTGGTTTGAGTCTCTAAGACCACCAAATCATAGATTCTTTAGTTCTGTCAATTGGTATCAAGAGCCATGGGGTGTTTGGAGGACATACACCCGAGAGTCTTTGCCTTTCTTTTTAGACAGAGACATCTCAGAAGTTTCTCTAATGATAACACCTCCTGTTAGAGCCTTAGTAGACTTCTTTGTAGGTCTTTAAACTCTCTTTGGCTTCCTCAAAGGTTCATCAACTGAAACTGGGACAGCAGTGAGTTGAGGAGAAGCGGGCTTCTTGAACTTTCACGCCTTCTTAGGAGGTGTAGCTCCTGAAGCAAAACCAACTTGTAAGCTTTGGTTTCCTTCATCTCAGGACTGGTCAATGATTCAGGAATTATAGCACCATAGATTTGAGTTGCTTCTTTTGCAGAGACAAATCTTAAAGTGTTTATCACATAGTCATCCTTGAAGGTGTGCATCCTGATCTTGTTTCTCCAAGAGACTGTCTTGTCTTGAGTAAGGAAGTAGTGAATGATAACTTTGGTGAATTGAGGGTAGTACATCTTCTCTTACTTTTTATAGGCTCTGTTGTCTATCTGGTAAATGACATATTCCCAAAGTAGTTCAACATAGTTTACATTCTTCTGATGGTACATACCCCCAAAGGATTTGTCCTCTGGAGAGACGAAGCTTGTCAAGACCAGTTGTCTTTCCAGATAGACTTTTGTTAATGAGAGCAGCAAAAGTTCTCCAAGGTTGATGAATCTGATCAATAATAACATCATTGAGTGAATTGATTTCCCTAGAATGACCAAGTTCTCTTAAGAAAGACACAATTTCTTCATCAGTAGGAAGTGTATCAAAGTCTTGACCCTGAACTCTAGGGAAGATCTTAAAGATATCTCTAAAGATTTCCAAAGTGAGTTTGAATCTCTTCTTTTTGTCCATTTTGAATCTGTAGAAAGTTTTATGCTTGTAAACAGAATCCTAGAATTGGTGCATGTAAACTTTTGGAACATCTACAGTGACGAGAAATGCAGAGTAGCATGGAGTGAGAGCAAGAGCATCTAGAATGACTTGAAATGTGGGTTCTCTTTGGATCTTTCCAGGATTGAGTCTTCCGTTGCATTTCCCAATCTCAAGTCTTTTCTCCTTGGGAACAAGTTCAAGATCAAGTTTGGCTTATTGAGCAGTAATGGAAGACATGATTCTGCTAAGATTTGTCACATACAGTTCATATACCAGCAAATATATATATATATATATATATATATCACTGAAAGACAATCTAGATCGTGACGAATGATTATAGATGCAAGACTGATTTACACTAGGAATTATGCACATAGTTACAAGGTAAAATATTGACACACATGAGACCAGGAGAAACACATAATCATAGAACACACTAACTATAGGCAATCTATAGAAACTAAGGCAATCACTAAAGATTTCTAAGGAAAAACTAGACCTAAATTAATCACTAGGTGATAAGTTAAGGTTTAATTATACTTAGATTAGATTACAAGATTAGATTACCAATTTTACGAGATTATTTCTCCTAGAAACAATCATTTATAGTTCGCCCTATATAAGTGTATAGTTCGCCTGTGTTGAACCATGTGTATAGTTCGCCTATACAACTATGTATAATTCGCCTGTATTGAGCCTATTGTGCCTAAGTGTTTAGGTGACCTTTGTCAAAGTGTTATTAATTGTTACACCCCAAATTGGGTCGTGCAGCGGTATATGGGTCACGGGGGCGTGTACTTCTCGATACAATAACACAAAGCCTATATATAGAACGACCTATAATGTCGTTTGGAAAACGATACTGGATTTTAGCAAGTAATTGTTTCATAAGCCCGAAGCTTAACTTGCTCACTTGATCAATAATTACAAAGATTTTCAGCCCATGTACATTAACAAAATGAAATGTGACAAAATCTTTAATGCTTGTCAATTCCAAATCACAATCAATCCATCTGTAATCCTTGCACTCTCGCTGTTAATTGATGACCTCCTGAAAAACATTGCTTTAAAACGTCAACAATAATGTTGGTGAATTCATACGGTTGATAAATCATATATTGTGGACCAACTCAGATCTTCCCAAGTTGTCATTGATAATGCAACAGTTGCAGTTATTAATATAAATGTAATTACGTTGCTTAAGCTCATGACACTGAAGCTTGACATGTATGGTATGCCAATTAATGGCCTTTTACCCCGTAGGTGATGTCTAACCCGCTACATCTATATCGAACACATGGTATAGTCGTTTCACATAGTGTTATGCTAACTCAACTCCGAACGGGGTTGTTCAAACCCAATAGATCTATTCATTAACATTCGCGCTCGTAATTAACAGTTCATGATAATGGGGCTCAGATTGGGTTATCGATACTTAGGATATCATGTAATCAATAATATTCTAACTTAACCACTTGTGTCCAGTTTGTTAAAACATTGCATGTTTTTCACCCAAAAATACTTTGTAAAACAAGAAGTAAAACAGTGGTTTGGGCTATGAACTCACCATTGAGTTCTGATAATCCCAAAATATGCAGATAGATGCGTACGTAAACATCGTAATGCAACTATATTATATAGGTCGGTATAAGTACCAGAGTAACTTATTTTAACAACATTGAATATAAACTAAATATAGTTGTTAATCGTATATCGTTGGGGATATCATAAATTATAGAGTCATGACATGGACGTTCGAGGGAGTTAGGACATCTTTAAATCGTAAATCCAACAACTCGTCATACGCCATCGAAGAGGCTCTCATTTTGATAATCCCTCGTAATATGTACTTTGATAACTCCACATAATATTCTTATAGCTCAATCACCAACTAATGGTTTCGGAAAATTGTGCTTTAACAAGTTGAACGTTTATAATTTCCGTTTAAGTAATTACTGGCGTAACCTTTCGCGTTTTAAAACCACGATTTCATGCGTTTCTATGTCCATCTTTCCGTTCAAGCACGAGTTATCTAAAATTGACATTTTACGAATTTCGGACCTACTGAAGTGAACAGTAAAAATTACTGTTAACTCAGACCCTATGTTATTTTTTTTATGATTTATTGGAGTAAGACCCGTAACGTCGGGTATTTTATTTGTTATAGCCTCCGTTTTTAACGATTCTTTAGAGACGTTCTAGTATTTGAAAGTTCTATATTTTTATGAAGGTTTATATTAAAATTATAACTTTCTGGCTTGAATAGTACTTTTATAAAAAATAGTTTTATAAAGTATTAATGTCGTAAATCGCGAAAATACATAACTCGTTCGTTATTAATGGTAA
This sequence comes from Tanacetum coccineum, assembly GCA_026074375.1. Taxonomy (NCBI): domain Eukaryota; kingdom Viridiplantae; phylum Streptophyta; class Magnoliopsida; order Asterales; family Asteraceae; genus Tanacetum; species Tanacetum coccineum. The sequence goes on along the minus strand of BQNB010005784.1, from coordinate 47,682 downwards.
ATGTTACGGATTTTTTATGTTTCATTTTGGAATCCATAAAAAATATTGTATAATTTATTAAAAATATAAAACCCTTGCTGTTCGAAATTTTATTAAAAATGATTTTTATAAAAAAATTTATTTACGACTATTCGTTATATTATTCGTAATAACTTGTTTTTAAAAATAAAGTTATTTTTCGGTTATTAATCCGTTTAACAAGTTTTCTACTTTTTCGGGAATCGTCAGTGATAAGGTATTTATCTTATAAAATATAAAATTGAGTATGTAAAAAAATTCGAATTTGGGGACCAGGAATGTTTATGCTTGTTTGATAAGTCCATTTTTATTACACTTCACACACCAAATGGGTAAAAGGTGTATTTTGTTTTCCATATATGACTTATTTTAGTGTTCATCTTTAACATGATTAAAAGTCCACAGAATCAATATTACATGTTCTTATGTATTTCTTTAGTTGTAACATTATTATGTAAAACTATGAAAACTCTAATTATCCCATATATTCATGTTTACATACCAAATCTACATGTACAAATTATTTTATCATTTTTTTTAAACATGATATATGTAATTTTCCAACATATATAAAAGTAATCCATATGATCATTTCAAGTTTAATTTAAATCTATTTTCATGATAAAATCCTAAATGGTGATTTAAGCTAAATAGAAATGATCATATGCATTATAATGAAAGATTTTTGCAATATAAAGAGTTTAAAATGGACCTTAAGATGTATGGATGGTGTGATATATCAAGAGCTAAACTTGGTTTAGCCACACTAAATCCAAGCTTGCACTTAATATAACCCTTATTTTCTTAACAAACCACAAATCTTGATTTCTTGCTTCAAATACTTGTTAATATAAATTAATCAAGGCTTCCAAAATACTTTGAGGTATCTTAGATATGATATATGTGAGTGATTTGTAATATAGTTATAAAATTTTTGTCAGGGATTGCTTGAGATGGCTTATTGAGCCGTGGCTCTATAGAGAAAAAGGGAGGTTTTGGTTTGATTTCTTTAAGTCGTTGTTGATGGTATAATGTTACTTGCTACGCTTTTGTGCATGTATATAAGATTGTATAATGAGTCCAGGGAACATAAGGAAGTCCTAGGAGATGGCCAAGGGTATGGTAGCATGATTAGGAGTCAAAGTATGGAAGGGTATGGTCTTGCCATAATGAGGTATTGGTGTGATTTTCGGAATAATAAAGACTGATTTACACTAGGAATTATGCACGTAGTTACAAGGTAAAATATTGACACACATGAGACCAGGAGAAACACATAATCATAGAACACACTAACTATAGGCAATCTATAGAAACTAAGGCAATCACTAAAGATTTCTAAGGAAAAACTAGACCTAAATTAATCACTAGGTGATAAGTTAAGGTTTAATTATACTTAGATTAGATTACAAGATTAGATTACCAAGTTTACGAGATTATTTCTCCTAGAAACAATCATTTATAGTTCGCCCTATATAAGTGTATAGTTCGCCTGTGTTGAACCATGTGTATAGTTCGCCTATACAACTATGTATAATTCGCCTGTATTGAGCCAAGTGTATAGTTTACCTTTGTAAACGTGTATAAATCGCCTGTAGTAAACCTAGTGTATAGTTCACCTATGTATACATGTATACTTCGCCTGTGTTAATTCAAGCATATAGTTTGCCTATGTAACCACGTATTATTCGCCTGTATTAACCCACGTGTATAGTTCGCCTATGAGAAGACGTATAGTTCGCCTATACAAACTTTACACCAACATTTTGAACCTTTTCAAGCATCAATATCCATCTTAACATGATCATATAGCATCTATGAAACATTTTAACACAGTTAATCCATGAATTAACCACAAAAATCTTGCCTTTTGACTTCTTCAACACATATGAACACGAAAACCCAAGTTCTTCAAGATTTTAACATATTAGCATGTTTAAGAACACTCAAATACACACAAACAATCATTATAGTAGTTCTAAACCCAAACCTAGGAACTTTTACAAGTTCTTGACCATTTTCTATTAGTTCGACATCAAGAATCAATCAAAACGTATGAATACGTTATCCCCATTAAAAACTATTATAGGTACAACATCTAGACCCCTAAAGGACTAAAACCCCTCAATCAATTTAACATTTCATCCACTTTTTAAGGTGACGAAAGTTAGGTCGAATTTAGGGTTTTATGATTATAATTCCAAGATAAGGTCTGATATATGGAAGTTTTAATATTAAAACAAGTGTACCTTTAGATTAAAACAAAGATTGAACGAGTTCTTGAAGGTTTAAAAATTCAACAATGGAGGTTTAAGGTTTTTGTATGTGTGACGAGTGTGTGTAAAACGGTAAGGGGGTGTTTATGTTTAAATCTTTTAGGTTTTTGGCATAAATGCCCCCTAAGGTTTACTAGAGCTACCATTTCCCTAATAAACTTTACTTAAGGTTTAATTAAGTTTCCTAAATGGCAAAACTAACCCCTAAGGTTTATTTATCAAGAATGAGTCTCACATTTTACCATAATACCCTTTAAAGAATTAAACATATAACAAATAAAGCCTAATTGAGTTAAAATTAATTAACTCCCCTTTAAATATTTATCCGACATGTTTAAAATATTTTCTGATTGTCACATGATTAATTATGAAGAAGATATTTGACATTTTTTCTCCCTCAAACAATGACCCGTTTTCTATCTAAAGAGTTGTAGTCGTTGTTTGAGTGGTTAAATATCTTTGAAAATGATTTATCTGATGAATTTTTGATTTTAAAAATTTTAATTCTAAAAATCAACACCTAAGAAATAAGATTTCTCTTATTTTAATCACATAAGCGCACTGACATGTATACTTAGGGAATATATGAAGCACGGGTTGTGAGGCAAAGTAATTATAAGCCTTTGAATGAATATGAAGTAATTCATTCCCGAGAAAAATAAATTTCCCGTTGTGAGGTCAAGTTTTCTTTTTAAAATACTTACCTTTAAGATGATGACCGGGCTGCTATCCAAAATAATAGCAAGCCAGATGACATGTTTTCTATTCTAACTTTATTTACAGCTTTGTGCCATTATTAAATGATATTTCTGAAGTCGTAAATATTATCGATGCTAGAAAGCATGTCATAAAAACATATTTTTGCATTTTTTTATATTTTTTATATTTTTTATTTCTTTTTTGAAATTTTTTATAAAAATGAATAATCTATTTGGATTTTTTATGTTTTCATATACATATATACAGGATATTAGTTATCACCATCACTCGTCCGTTTCCTCTGCCAGACGTTTCAATGTTTCTGGAGACATGCTTCTCATACCTAGCTTTTCGATCAAGAAGTTAAATCTATCTCGTGGCAAAGGTTTAGTGAAGATGTCAGCCAGTTGGTATTCAGTCCGAACAAAGTATAGCTCTACAATTCCATTCTCCACTTGCTCCTTTATAAAATGGTAGCAAACATCGATTTGCTTGGCTCACGAGTGTTGAACATTGTTGCAGCATAAAGCAATCACACTCTTGTTGTTGCAGTACGAAGGAATCTTATTAAATTTAAAGCCATAATCTGTTAGCTGTGAACGCATCCATAGGATTTGAGCACAACACCCAGATAAGGCAATATATTCAGCCTCTGTACTCGAGATGGCAGTGCTCTTTTGCTTCTTGGACGACCAGCTCACAAGTTTGTCACCTAAGAACTGAGTGCTTCCTGATGTACTACGTTTAGTGTCCTAACACCCTGCGTGGTCGACATCTGCATATGTTGTTAGTGACATATCAGTGTCCTTCGAGTACCAAAGACCCATGTTGATGGTTCCCTTAAGGTATCGATAGATCCGTTTCACCGCTTGTAAGTGCTTTTTGGTAGGCTTTACCTGATACCGAGCACATAAGCAGACTGCATAGATAAGGTCAGGTCTACTGGATGTAAGATACATAAGGGATCCATTCATACCATGGTAAAGTGTAGCATTAACTTGTTTCCCCTGTAGATCTTCATGCAGTTTATTCTTTTCAACCATGGGTGTGTTGACAGAATCAGTAGTAAGCAAACCATATTTTTAACAATTTTAGAAGCATATTTAGATTGGTTTATAAAGATGCCTCTAGGACTTTGAGAAATTTGTAATCCTAAAAAGAATGACATCTACCCCATCATTAACATCTTGAACTTAGTGGTCATCTGATTAGCAAAATCATTACGCATGGCAATATTAGTGGATGCAAATATTATATCATCAACATAAATTTTGTACCAGTAATAAGTCGTTCCCAGCTTGCCGTGTGAAGAGTGTTAGATCAACTGCACCTTTGGAGAAATGTTATGAGATTAGGAAACTTGACAGCATGTTGTACCATGCACGTGGTGCTTGTTTGAGACCGTAGAGGGCCTTTTTCAGCTTGTACACATGCGATGGGTTGTCCTGATCAACAAATCCTTCTGGTTGAGAAATGTAGACCTCTTCTTTGAGCTCGCCATTTAAGAAAGCCATTTTGACGTCCATTTGGTAGATCGTCATATTCTTATGAGCGGCATTTGCTACGAAGATACGGATGGCCTCTATTCTAGCAACCGGTGCAAATGATTCCTCGAAATCGATTCCCTCTTCTTGCCTGAATCCTTGAGCAACTAGTCTAGCCTTATTTTTTAGTACCCCACCAAATTCATCCGTCTTGACCTTATAAATCCATTTTAGTTTGATCAATAACACTTTATCTGGACACGGCACCAATTCCCAAACTTGTAGCCTTTCAAATTCATGAATTTCTTCTTGCATTGCATCGATCCATGACGGTTCGATCATTGCTTGTTTAAAGTTCTTTGGTTCTACAGAAGTTAAGAAGGCATCAAAATAACACCACATAACGTGAGTTTGGAGTTGCTTTCTTGTAGAGACAGAGCGAGAACAATCGTCGATCACGTTTGCTATAGGATGATTCTTAGTCCATTTACCAAGGTGTTCAAATGGAGTGTGGGTTTGTCTCACATTCGATGATGATCCTTGAGAAGTCGAGTCTTCCTAAAGAGATTCAAGAAGTGGATCATCATGAAAATTTGGTGTTTTTGGTGATTATTTAAAACCTTGAGAAATGTTTGGTGAATGTTCTTGTTCTTGTGTTGATGGAATACTTGTTGATGGAGCATTGGTATGTGCTATTTTACACATACCTTTTACCTTGTAAAACAAACCCAAAAGACCAAAAACATGTAAAAATGGCAAATATATGCTTGTTTTTGTGTTTGTGTATGTGCATGTACGGGTAATAAAGAAATGGACAAAATCAAGGCAAAAACGAACACAAGACGGATAGAGTGCAAAAGAGCTGGGAATTATCTAGCAAAGGTCAACAAAGTCAACCTTGGTCAACCCACAAAAAGACAAAACCCTCAAAATACCTAAATGAGCCTTAATGTTAAATCAATTTCATAAAAAGTCCCAAAATAATTTACACTGCTTAAGTCCTCTTTTATTAAGAAGCTAACGATCATTATCCCTTAACTATAAACCCTTTATACCCTTAACCGGCCCAAACCTTTTAAATAAAACCATGCCCCAATACCCCAAGCCCAGGTCAAACCCCCTTCTTTACCCCGGGTCAAACAACAAACGTTATAAACGGTTAAAAGGGCGGGAAGTAAGTTTATTGTTCACCCTTCGTCGTAACTTTACCCAACTCAAATTATACCTAAATTAACCCACGCCCTTTCAATCCAACGTGGCCTAAATGATTCTAAACACCAAGCCCCATCTCAGCATCAAAAACGTCATCCAAGGCTCCTTATTGGTCAAGTTCTGACAAAGAATGCCACGCGGGATTGCAAACAAACACACTTTGAGGGGAATTATTACACTAAATCAAGTGTAAAAGAAACACACCTTCAAAGATATAGATTCCCAGCGTTGGCAAGTCCGTGTGACCTAATTTATGAATCTAACGATATGAAATGGCCATCCAAAGATTAGGGGGGTGGGGGGGGAAAAAAAGGGGGGGAAGAATCAATGGCCTAGCTCAGACCAAGTGAGAGCGTGTTCACAAGTGCCTAGAAGCATCCCCTCTCTCTATAAATACAAGACCATACCTCACGATCACATCGATCTCTAGGAATAGTGTCCTTTAATAGTAGTGGAGTTTAGCTTATTACTAGCTATTCAACTTTTCTTAATGTAACCTTACTTTATAAAGCAATGCACTCCTTTTCTTGTTAATGAAATTGAATTTTACTTATAAAATAGTTTTTACTTTTTTATGAATTTTGCTAAATAATATCTTAAGCTCTTAATAAGCTCTCACTATTACTCTTAAGTTAGGGTAGTCACTTAGTTAAGCTCATCAAGCTTACCTAAGCATATTGCTACTCATTTCTTCTCCCCTAAATGTACCTCAACTTCATAAATTGGACAGATAAGCCAGTTGGGACGGGCTTATTGGACTCCTACCACTTGTTCTAAACAAGTTGAGAGCTTGTATTGCATTTAAGGCTTCATTTTTTTATTTTTGAGAAAAACCTCTGTTTAGCTGAGGTTTGAGGTACACTTTTTCTTTATAATTTCCAGTTTTACCTTATTTGCATTCTAGCTTATTTTTGCATATTAGCTTAATTTGCTTTTCATTTGCTTATTACTGTTGCATTTAGTTTAATTCTGTCTAATAATGTTGTTTGTTGCTTTTTGAGTTCACTAGTTTGCTTAAAATCACGTTTGCAAGTTAATGTTTCAAATCTGTCATAAAAAGTAAAAAATAGTAGCATAGTTTTATAGCTTATTGTTCTGGCTTAATTGTTTGCTTAAATCTGTTCATTAGGTTTGTTAAAGGCTATTTGATATCTGGTATTTGATCTTTGTTCATTAAATCTAATTTTTATAAGCTAAGTATGAATTTAAGGGATATAAGGGAGTGTTTGGGTCAAGCAGTTCTAACTCAAGTTAGAACTGCTTAAGGCCACTTTGGTCCGTTGATCTAACTTTCAATCTCATATTAAGTTTATAAGAGTAGGATTTAAAAGCTTAGATAGGCTTAATCTAGTTTTCTTTAGGTTTGTAAGTTGTTAGTTTGAATCTGCTAGCATTAATCAGTTTTATTATCATCTTAGACTCAAATCTATTTTTAGTTGTTATTTTTGCTTTGCTTACTCTTAGTTAAGTATATTAATAGAGTTAGGAATAAAATTTAGCCGCACATTGGTAGTTTTAAGTTTTTGTTTACAAAAATTGCAAACTCATCAGAAGATAAGATAACGCAAAAGACCTTTTTTCAAGTTAGAATTTAAAGCTAGTTAGATAGTTATTATCTTCTGGCATTTAAGCATAAGATGTTTTTAGGACATATTTCTTAGTTTGATCATTAATTTGTTGAAAATACTATTTTCTACTATTTTTTAAGCTTTAAATCAGTACTTTTGTCTTTCAAAAAAATAAAAATTAACACTTTTGCATGCACTGAGTCTTTACTGCTTTTTCAATTTAGCAATTTCTTAGTTCATTTAGATTCAAACTAGCTTTTGATTGATGATTATAAGTAGATTGAAATGAGCTTTAAGGTGATATAGGGCTTTTTTACCATAAGGTTCTGTTTTCAATGCCTAAAACTAAGCCTCAAAAAGTTCTGTGTCTATTGTTTTGGTATACAGTTTTAGTACAAAAGCTTATTTGTATATTGAGCTTAGGATTATAATTTTTTGCTTATTACTTGTTTAGCTGTGCTTATTAGTTTAGTTATAGGATAATTTTGGCTTATTTTATAGTAGTTTAGCTAATTCAAGTTTGTTTAATTCTTAGGTTTTAAGCTAAAAAGCTTTATAAATGTTAAATGTAATTTGTCTCTTTTAAGCTCAGTCTCTGGCTTATTGCTTAAGTAAAATAAAAAGTTGTCATTATTAAAAGTGCTTATTTTTAGCTGTTAAACAACTTTGCTTTTCAAAGTTTTTTCAAAATAAAAAAAAGGAAGAGAGGAAGTCAGGGGTGAGCAAGGCTCGAACCCTGGACCTTTATCCTCCTCAACCTTACACACACACACTCACACCATCTGCCCTAGGGAATTTTTCGGGTATAGTTTACAAAAGTTAATAGTTAACCCTTTTTTAACAGTTTTTGCTTTTCAGCCCTTTTAGCTTATTTGACTGCTTATTTTGATTGCTTTTTCAGTTTTCTTATTTTCCTTAAGTCCCAACTAGTTCAATATACTTTTCATATTTTTCCCAGAATTTTATAAATTCGTTTAGCATTTTTAATAATTGTTTTTCATTAAAAGTGTTTTTAATTCATAATAAATAGAAAAATAATCAAAAAAATAAAATTCCTTTTTACAAAATTTTCTTTTATCATATTCTAGGCTTAGGTTTAAAATTTATTTTCGTAGGGTTAATATTTTGAAATTTCACTTTTTAAAGAACGGGATTTTTTTCCCGTTCTCTTGTTTTCCCTTCGTTTTTAAGCTTTAAGTGTTCCGTTTAGAATTTCCTTAGCCTTTTCTTATAAGTTAGTAAAATAGGATTAGGAAAATTAGAAAAATCATTTTAGGTTTAATTTTAGATAATTTAGGTTTTAAATGTCGCGTTTTTAATTCCCGTTTACATTTTATGCTTACGTGTTTAATTGTCATTTATTGCTTACTTATTTTCGTACATTTATCTACTAGTCATTTATTTTTAGTAGGATTTAGACAACCAAATCAAAATCTTCGAAACCATTCAAAATGCGCAATCACGGACTTATCCGATTCTCAATTCACACTTCGTCGAGGGAAAACGACCCGGGAGGTTTTTAAGACAACTTTGGTTAAAAGTTTGTTTCTTAAATCCGACGGAAAATACTTACTATACTATTATTTGATATAATCCTTATATACTTATATATTATATTATATATATAGTGTGTTCGGAGCGTATCAAATTTTTGGCGCCGCTGCCGGGGAAGTGTGTTACGATTATCGTGTTTCGTTCGAAGATTAGTGTTTTGAAGAACCTTCCTCGTGAAGTTATCGTTTTTCATTTGTGAATATTTACTTAATAAAACCATAAAAACACAAAAAAAATTACACTTCTATTTTCTTTTATTTTAAAAATAACTGTTTGTTAATCATTGTTACGGCTCACCTTTAGATTACGTAAGGAAAGTTTAAGGCGGGTTTGATCAACATCACCCAAAAGGAGAAGGGTTATTCTAAATAGCGCCTCGCGCTTACCAACTCCTCCGCTTTCTTGTACGTATTTTTAGAGAGCTACCGTGCACGTTTAATTTTCGGTTACCAAAAATATTTTTCTTTCTTATTTTAATTTCTTTTCTCATATATTATTAAAAACCCAAAAATATTCTCCGTTACCTCTTATCCGTTTAATTCTTTCTTCTTATCCTCTATATTGTTTAATTCTTTCTTATGACGTCATTTAACCAACGTGAGTGTATGGTGTGTGGACAACCATGTGATGATTTTTATTGTTATCTATGTACGTGTCCGCGGTGTGGTGTTAATCTTCTACTTGGAACTTGTTTAAATTGCACTTATGGTGATGGAAAGCCAGTCACTTGTTGTGGGTGTGAAGGCCCGTTAAGAGGAGGATTTTTTTCATTTTGCGTTTTAAGAGATGGAAATTCATTCGATTATAATCCAAATCCAAACTCTTTTAATGAATCTCAAAATGTTTCCGACTACTCTCCACAACCTCGGTACGAGACGAATATTTGTGAGTTATGTGGAAACGATGCTCATTTTGGTTACGATTGTCCAACACAAGTTCCAAATTAACACGTATAAAATATATATAATATATAATATAAGTAATAATAAGGATAGAAACAATTATAGTATAGTATAGTATTTTCCGT